>JAJKFI010000006.1:30485351-30507816 GCA_029204185.1 Lerista edwardsae | reverse complement strand
TTTTTGAATAAAGTCTGCCCATGTAAACCACCTTGAGTTATAGTCACTAGAGAAATCTGGAGACCTAAGAAAGGCGGTATATAAATCCAAGTATTATTATATTATATTTTGCAGATAGGAGACTGAAGGTGAAATCCAAACTGCACCCTGGGCCCATGCATGCTGGTTGCAATGGTATAGGACTATCACAAACATGCCATAAGGCATGTTTGTGCCAGCCCAGGATGCACTGGGTTAGCACAAGGACTCACGCCGACCCAGCCAAGCTGTGGATGGCAGCAGGTAAGCCGCCTTGGCCAGCGTGAGGGCTTTGGAGGGCAGGAGGAAGGCGGCAGGGGGTGGGGGAAATGGAATGAGGCGGAGGGAGGGCAGTTCCATGGGCCGGGCACCTAGGCAGGGGGGAAACCCCATGCCCAGGCTGCATGGCCCCAATCCAGGCCACTCAGACTTGCACCTGCTTTTTAACAGACTTGCACCTGCTTTTTAACAGGCACAGGTCTGAGAAGCTCCATCAGGCTGCCTGGGGCTTACCCAGGCGTAAGGGGTCAAATTCCCCCCACTGTGAACTCCAGCTGCCTCCCACCTGATAGGACACAGTGCAGGCCAGCTGGTCTGTTTCTTCGCAGATTAAGATTGCACTGCCCGGCAGAGAGACTGAGGGCGTAACCCTTCACACAGACATGCGCCAAACGCAGAGTGGTCCAAACGTGCTTTATGGTGGCCCTTGTGTCGGGCAAACTCTGATGGCCTAACTGTGCCGCCTTAACTCAAGGTTAGGCCTGCGCCCTGACTAATGCCACCTACTGAGTTCGTAAGGCAAGGTTGGAATTAAGGATTCCCAGCTCACACTCCTCACTGCTGTTTGTTGCAAACAGGCACTTCAGGGGAAAATGACCACTGCAGAAGGAGCAAATGTTGGTGGGAAAATACTGCAAGGAGAATCTTGCCAATGCTCCATGGTCCTGAGCAAGATCAGGGCCCTGTGACTGCCTCTTATGAAATAACAGAGGTGCTTCCCGGTGGAAACAAAAAGCAAATACTGGAAATGCATGTCTAGTTACATCTGTTAGAGAGACATGGAGAAATCAGATTTTCCAGTGACTTTTTGTGCTTCTTGGTGTACCAGCCTGAGGGGGAGGTGCTCATCTGCCTGGCTGTAATGTATTAATTTATAAATGATGTTTTTGGATTTATTTCAATATGGTTGTTTTGCCTTCATTTTTATATTTCCCATACGTTTTTTCCTTACATCCTTTCTGCACAACATTCTGTAATCAACTGATTCTTACTTTTGACACCGAGTCCAACAAAAATCAATGTTTAGAAACAAGAGGGCAAAAAAGAAACCCATGCATGTGTATTTAAAAAAAATTGCATGCACTGTTTACCAAAATGGGAACTCACCCTGCCATCTTAATGCTTGTTGTTTGAACCACAATCCAAAGAAGCGTATTAAATGATTATTCTGTGCTAATCTTGAGAACACGATTCTAGTGAGCTACTGAGAGAGAAAAGAATTAGAGAATCTCTACTTGTGCGATTAAGGATGAAGTAGGTGTTTCTGCGCCTCTTGTCTCAGATAGAAGAATTTTAGTTGTGAAAAAAGTGATACTGTACATGAGTTTTTAGAGGTTATATTGCTAACATCTGGCCACAGTCTGCCAGAGACCACTAAGAAATAAGCACAACCTACTTACCATATATCCTTCAAGGGTCCATTGCGTCCAGCCTTGAATACCTTCATTCCATTAAAAAAAAAGTATTGAAACAACTGCAGGGTCAAACTAGTCAGGACTCTCAGTGGATAGGCCACACTTCCTTTGTTTTTTAAAGAAATAGCACACACAAGAGTGGGGAGGGCATGAAATGGCTCAAAACCATAGTTAGGCTTAGGATAGGTTTAGAGTAGGGGGGAGGCTTTGCTTCAGCCAAGTTCCAGTCCTGACCTCCGTCCTGCCACGTACAATTTTTAGGAAGAAAACTTTTACTGAAAGCCAATGGAAGCTTTTTTTTAAAAAACCTGTTAAAAATAGTGCTCATGAGGAGGCACAATCCGGATCAGAACCATTGTTGGGACAAAGTATTAAAACCTCTCTAAGCCCACCACTTAGGTGAGCTGCTTCCACCCCCACCACGTATTTTATTTCCTTTAAAACACACACGCACGCATGCACACAGAAGAGTAACTTCTTTTGTTTAGGGTCATGCCTAGTCTGACCCTTAGATTCCTGCTTTCACTACCTGGAATCATGTCTATGACTTTTCCTTTCAGTCTTGACATTCCCATCCTCTGGTTTAGCATAGTGCAGAATCTCGCAGTTTTGAAACAAGGGATTCATTCAAAAGGGAGCTGTTTTCTAGTCTAGATGAAATCTTATCTTAAACATTCTCTCAACAGCTCAGTTATATTATCGCTCAACATCCACAGAATATGTGAAATAAATAAATATCACTAGTTTCCTAAAGTTAAAGATCTTCCGGCGGGGGGGGGGGGGGGGCCCTACAAACACCCAACATCTGGTCAGGCATGCAGCATGACACAACGCCACATTTTTACTGTGTACTTCCACTGCACTGTGAAACCTCCCTCCAGGACGGAAGGGTCACCTCTGACTGCAGGGTCCTATGACTTCAGACTTTGTACTCGAGCTTCTGGAAACTGGGTGTTTCCTATGCATTAGTACATCAGCCTCTTGCTGTAGACTGCATTCTAAGCGCACACAGCCAGAATTCTGCACGGTTGTTTTTGTTTTTTGTTTTAATCTGTGACATTGAAGGGGTGGGAAGGATTCCCTCTCTTCCTGGTCCCATCTAGTCCCAAATGTGATTAAAAATAAAAAGAACAAGATGCATAACCAAGGCTGCAATCCTATATACATTTATCTGGGAGTAAGGCCCATTGAACTCAAAAGGAAAATACTTCCTGAATAGATATGAACAGGAAGCATTAAACTAGAAGACCTGTTTACAATTAAGCTGTACAGTACAGTGGCGATTTCATTTTATGGGCATCTCCAAAACAACTAATCAGTGCCTGCTAACCGGATGTAGGCATAGGTCAGGTGTAATGTGAAACCACAGTTTGTGCTAACCATAGTTAAGTATGCCATGGTTTGATTATCCAGACATACAACAGGCAGCATATAATATATAGGTGAAATCTGTTTTTGTTTCCTATCTGCCCAGGACTTTGCTTCGGATGTTCATACGCTCAGTCCCGTTTCCGTGATGCAACAGCCACTTGAAGTGGAGCAACAGCCCAAGCTCTGTTTCGCCAGAGGTCTGTAAACTGAAACATAATGGGAAGCTACAGAAAACACAAATGGTACTTTTCCAAGTGGTGTTTCTCTTATGTTTAGCAGGGGGAGAGTAATTGTCCCTCTTCACCCCTGCGCAGTCTTTCTAGTGGCTGTTGCTGGTGGTTTGCCTTTTTTTTTTTTTTTAGATTATGAGCCCTTTGGGACAGGGAGCCATTTAATTTTATTATTATTATTTGCCTGTAAACCGCTTTGTGAACTTCGTGTTGAAAAGCGGTATATAAGTACCTGTTGATTGATTGATTGATTGAATCTATACAGTCACACAATGGAGATGAGGGAGTAAAAGCCAGGATAAACTAGAGAATATGAGGTGATTTTGTGTTCATGTACTTAGTCTTAATTGTATCATGGAGAGCCAGACAGAGCTGCCCTCTTTCCTCACCAATGTCGGTGGCCATGCTTTTGTGTTAGAGTTGAACTTCACACTTATTCCACTTGAACAGTTCACCCTTGGATTGCAAATAACTAATCTCTGAATCATTCCTTGCCATTGCAGCATGGGAACCACTTCCAGTCCCAGGCCATATCTGTGCTATTTGTGGAGAGAGACCAGATGGTGGTCTCTTCCTGTACCAGCTTCGCCAGTATTGGTTCACACACTGCTGCTTTGGAGTCAAAGAGAAGCGCACAGTCAATTATCCTGAGAGAAGGAAATACGTCATTAGTCAAGTGAACACCATTCTGGGGAAAATCTAAGAGCCCAAACACCATAAGTTACCCATTAATTTATTAGTGACAGGTTTCAACTATGAGGGCCTGATCCAATTCCATTTCAGCAGATTCTAGTTTAATTCTGTGTAACTATGGCGCCTGAGCTCATATCAGCCTCTTATCTGTTTATACAATCTAGCGATATCAGATACTGAAAAAACCAGGAGCTCTTGACTCACTCCTCATTCATCTTGAGATAAGTAAATATGTATACAACATCAAGTATTTTCTCCAGCTGGTGAAGTTCACTGTTCCACAGACTCACAATTACTGTATTTGCACATGACTATCTGCATACAGTGTGCACATACATGGTTGCTTATCTGTATGGACAGTTGCATCAATTATTCATATATTATCAGCGTTCAAGGTATATGTTTCCTTTTTTGTGGAGTCCAATCTCCAGGTGACTTTTATAATAAACACATGTACACATACAAACCACCTGTACATTCATACAACGTAAATTGAGAGTAGTCGTATTCCTTGTGAATTACACAAGACAGCCATCCATTCCTGGCATGTTGAAATGCCCAATAATCATATTTTGTAGGGAAGGACTGTTATTTTTTGCTTTATTTATTGTAAAAAGTTCTGTATTTCCACACTACCTTTCTTCTCCATCAGAAGGGATTCAAGATAGCTGATAATTTCCAGCAAAACAATCCAACAAATTAAAATCACGACTAGGCAGAAAGTAACAAAAAAACAAATCAGGAGGATTCATCTATGACAGTTGATTGGCAAGCTGGGAACATTTTGCCACTTAGCAGGACACTGCTGACCAGCTAACCAACTGGCTCCTTGCACACTGATAAATTACCATTTGGTAAACAATTGGTGAACAATATCTGTGTTTACCCTTGCACCCAATGGAGGTGTGACTGGGATCAGCGTGTTAAACTACAGGCCCAGACATACTTACTTGGAAGTGACCTTCTAGGCCAGGGAAATCAGTAGGATTTGCCCAAATAAATATGCTTAGAACTGAGATATATTTTACTCTTCTGCAAGTGCAATTCGCCAACGATTGAAACTTTACATGTATAAATACAGGTTGAGTACTCTTTATCTGGGAAGATGTCTTGGATTTGTTGAGATTTTGGAATAATTGCATAAATATGAGAAATGCTTTCTTATACTCTTTTATCTGTTACCCATATGTACGTCTGCTGGCCTTTGTCATTTTTCAACAATGTCTGTACAGATATACACCATAGAGAATAGAACTTATAGCCTGAGTCTGTACTGTACATGGGAATGAGCACAAGACCTTCTACGTTTAAAAAACCTTGGACAAACATGGATGGATTTTGAAATAGACTGGATTTAGGATGTCTGGATAAGGGGTAATCTACCTTTCCGACCGGAAGGTTGGAAGTTCAAGACTGCGCGACAGAGTGAGCTCCCGTTGCTTGTCCCAGCTCCTGCCAACCTAGCAGTTCGAAAGCACCTAAATGCAAGTAGATAAATAGGGACCACTTCGGTGGGAAGGTAACGGCATTCTGTGTGCTACGGCGTATAATCACGCTGGCCACATGACCACGGAAGCTTGTCCTAGGACAAAACGCCATCTCTACAGGCTTTGAAATGGAGATGAGCACCGCCCACTACAGTCGGTCACGACTAGACCATTCGGTCGTGAGGACACCTTTACCTGTAATATTATTTCTCAGTTTTAAAGGATGGATTGGGCTGGTTGTTGTTGTTTTTCTTCAAAATCTTATAAAATAAATGTTGTGTAAGCCAGTGATCTGGCACCTATGTACTTTGCTATCAGCCCAAAATGCAAGAGTTTGTACATCACAAATGATTCATGCAAAAGTTCCGTTTCAGAATTTACTTGGTGAGAAACTCATCAGGGATCAGAGACTGAAACCAAACAAAGCACAACCAAAAATGCATATCCATCAATCGAACTTGGGAGTACACTATTCGGGAACAACTGAAAGAGGATGCACTTATTGGGGGCACAATCCGGGAGTTAGGCTGGCACAGTTAGGCCAGCAAAGTTGGGCTGCTACAAGAGACACCGTAAAGTTTGTTTGGACCATTCTCGGAGTCAAAAAGGCCAGCACACAGACATGTGCCATCATCCCTTACCCTGAGAATGGTCCAAATGCACTTTACAATGGCCCTTGGGCTGGCCAAACTTTGCTGACCTAACTGTGCCTGTCTAACTCCAGGTTTGGATTGCGCCCTGGGTTAGTTAAACTAAAGAAAGCTAAGCCTCCTTCAAGCATTCAAAAGGAGAGGAGAGGCATGGCTGGCTACCAAGTACACCAAGATGGGAATGTTGGCCTGTACCAGCATACCCAGATGTGAAATGAATGCCTAAAGAAGACCCTAGTATTGATACATTCTGAAATAACACAGATCCTGTTATGCACACACAAAAAGTGTGAGTGAATTGGGAATTCCCAACAATGTGAACTGTGTGGGAATAGTCTATACAAATGAACTATTTGCATTTTAAAATCTCATATTGGGTTCCCTGGCTAAAATTCACTCCAAGAGATGACATGAGTTTTAGGGCTTTCCTTGTCAATATGCTTTTTAACAACAACAATCATGCATATCAAAGATCATGTTTTGAAGTGATTGTACGCACTTCCTGTGGAGGACAGGAAGACCTCTTACGTTGTTTTGTTTTTCCCCTCATAAGCATCACTGACAATTCAAAGAAACCAATTCGAATGACACTAAATGTGAATGAATGCCAGGGGATGTCCTCTCACTGCACGGTTGAAAATAAATTCTAAGTCAGAGTTTAGCAAAAGCCCGCCACAATCAGGTTTTAACAATATGTACTGCACAGTTTGTGAACAATGTGTACAATATGTACGTGGGACGTGGTGGCGCAGTGGGTTAATCCGATGGTTAATTCGCTGGGCTTTCTGACTGCAAGGTTGGGAGTTCAAGACTTTGTGACAGAGTGGGGGAGGAGCCAGGGACTCGAACATGGCAGTCACTTTTTATGAGTGGCTGGGGCTTCTGTTCTTTCCTGAATCTCTGTAAGAGGTTCGGGCCCAACTCCAGTAGTAGTACTGGGTTGGGGGGGAGCATTAACATCTAGCCTCTGGATAGTGGCCAAATCCGGAGGTGAACGATGTTTGCTTGTGACCGGGGAGCAGAAGAGACTCTGCCTTCTGGCAGACTGTGTGGACAGTCTCTGACTTGGAGAGTGGATAATACCTAGAGAGAGAGAATGATGGATTACAGCTTCTGGAAGGTCTTCTGAGGTCCCCCTAAGGAAGACAACTGTGTGGGAAGAGATGGTGAGCAGGCGTAAATGAATTTTATGAGGATAACACCTTGGCGCGAACTGCACTGGAGAGTTGGCAGCAGGCCAGAGAAGTCAGTGGAATTAAATCTGCGTAGCTTTCAACACAAGATGTCCACTGAAGTGCATTGCTGTTGTTCTTTATCTGTTTCTTGTTTCATTTTCTTACTCAATTTTCTTGTTAACGAGGAGTGGAAGCTGGATTATGGAATGAACATGATGGTTTATATTTTTGAAAGTTTGAAGGTCTTTATGAGTCTCAGTGAAGACAAACATCTGAGAAAGCTGGCAAGGAGAAAGATTTATGAAGGTAACAACAAGGCGTTAATTGCACACAGAATCTGGCAGTATCACTGAAATGCTTTCTCTGTTTTGCCTTTCTTATCACCTATTTTTTCATGAAGTGAGAGAAGTCTGGATATATTTATTCCGTTCTGTATCTAAAGATGAAAGAGCTTGAATTTTTTTGCTGCGTAACTGACTTAAAATGGCGTCAGGCTGTTGCCTGAGAGAAGGATCACTGAGATCACTGAGAGAAGATCAAAGATTTACAATTGGAATTTAGAATAAATGAACAAATGAACTTAGAACAAATGAAGAATTTACATCGATTTAGAGTGAAGGAGTTTTGGATGGAAGGACTGGGGTGAACTTTAATAAATTAGAAGAAGAATTGGACAGCTTATTAAAGAAAGTTTGACTCCCTCCCATTTTAGGATGAAATGTGTGCTTTGCGTCTGAAGAAGACTGGAAAGGAATGGATGGTATGAAGAAGGAACATTATTTCAATTCACAGGTTTTAGTGGGAGAAACCTGTGAGTTGATGATCCTTTTGTGGCAGAAGGATCATAGTCTAACTAGATATTTGTTATTTGTTTAGAGTGGTACCAGTCTGACTTTTTGGAATAAAAAAGTAGAGAAATTTGGAAAATGGGGAAATCGGGCTCTAAATTTTGCTTTAAAATATAAATTGAGGCTAATAAGGGAAATAATAAGACGTGGATTCAGAGATGCTCCTTATATATATATTTTTTGTTATATTTGGTATTATAATTGAGTCTTGAGTTTAGAAATATATAAGATTTTAATGTAAAGTGTTTTTTTTTATTCTTCTCTTTTCATTTACTTTTGAGTATGTGATAATTCAAGCTTATATTTAAAGATATCATTTTAGAAAGATTAAAAAAAATTAATTAAGACTTAATGGAAGATTTAAGATAGTTACAATGTGTTTTTTTTTTTGCTTTCTCCTTTGCTGTATGTGGTAAAAAGATAGCTAATATTGAATTTCTGATCTTAGAAAAGCAATAAGATTGCAAGCTTGTATTTTTTTATGTCAAGATTATAATTGCAAAGCGGATTTTTGATTTTTTTTCTTTTCTTTTTAAGTACATGAGAAATCAAGCTTGCATTTAAAGATGTTGTTTTTGAGAATTGGAAGAACTATGAAGGCTTAAGATAGTTTTATGCGTTTTATACAATTTCATAATCTGTCTAAATTTTTATAGGTATGTTTTATTATAGAAATATGGTTTGAGACAAGTAAACAGAGTACTCTCATTTATTTTGGGTAGAGACTGAAATTTAAAATTTAATTGGAAATGTTAGAATATACAAGATAGAGTTATGAAGGACTTTTTAAAAAAAATTTACTTCTCAACTTCTTCTTTCCCTTTTCTTTTTTGGCTTTTGATTAAATCAGCTTTTTTGAAATTTTTAATAATTAGAATTAATGATGAAAGATAGAAACTTTTTCATGTGATTGTCTATAACCTTTCAGATGGAAATTGTTATAGCTGTGATTTTATTTGTTATGCTAAGTAACTCTCAGAACTCTCCAAATTTCCTAATGTCTGATCCTTTGTTTCCCTATTCCTTTTGTCTTAACTGTCCTTACCTATGTCTTTATAATTAAAAAGCAATAAAATTATCTTATAAAAAAAAAAAGACTTTGTGACAGAGTGAGCTCCCGTTGCTTGTCCCAGCTCCTGCCAACCTAGCAGTTTGAAAGCACCTAAAAATGCAAGTAGGTAAATAGGGACCACTTCGGTGGGAAGGTAACGGCGTTCTGTGTGCTGTGGCGTAGAGTCATGCTGGCCACATGACCATGGAAGCTTGTCCTCAGGACAAACGCCGGCTCTACAGGCTTAGAAACGGAGATGAGCACCGCCCCCTACAGTCGGTCACGACTAGACCATTCGGTCATGGGGAAACCTTTACCTTTTACTACACAGTTAAAAAAAAAAGACCCTAGTAAAATCAACATCTTTGTAATAATTGGCATGCAAAGAACGGGGCATTAATATGTGACTTTCAAGATGAACTTTCCACTTGGAAAGCAACATTTGCAGAAAAGAGAAAAACATCTAAAAATAAATGCTCATCATTCTTGCATGCACAGAAATACCAAGGGGCAAAATCTGACTTTCTACATTGTGAAATGACTCATTCCCCCTTCCAGTTGTAACTGGTGTGGAAGGCATGTATTTAGCAAAATGATTCATTCCAAATGGCCACTGGGCTACTAGCTGGGCTGAAAATAAGGGGATGAAAACTGACGTAAAGGCCAAGGGACTTGGAATGCACCAACTATTTGGAGAACCAACTAAGGCAGACATTAACACTCAGTTGTCACTCGTAAATCTTGGATTGCTTTGACAGGTGGCAGATCGGGAGATGAAAATACCTATATCTTTCTGAGAGAACAGCATTGCTTCGAAAGTGGAACAAGGCCAAAACAACAGCCTGTATTTTATTTATAAGTAGCTGGAGAAGGGAAGATGGTGGAGGTGGAGCCTGATATGCATTTGACAGATAAGTTCTCTCATCCTGAACTGCGGATGTGTCACATCGCTTGATTACTCTTGGCAAGGCTTTTCTCGTTTTCCAACACCTGTCTCCCACCTACAAAGCTGCAGTCAGTTATCCATTATGTAGGCTAAGGTATATGCTATTTATTTTCATTTATTTTCATTTCTAAGCTGCTTCCTCTCAAGGGCTCGAAAGCGGAACTACAATTGAGAAGGAGTAATATAACATACATACATACATACAAACAGCCCAATCCTAACCAGGGCTGGAATGGGCAGGCCAGATGGGCTGTGCCATATCCAGCTCTGGTTAGGAGGTGGCTGTGGCACAACTTGGAGTAAGGGGACTTTTGTCTCCTTACCACGGGAAAAACCCCAAACAGCGAAATTGCTGGCAAAAATCCAAGTGGCCCGTGTAGGACCAACCAGGCTGTGCCGGAACCTGGCTCCACTGTCCTCCCTGGGCTGGTCCACCCATTAGCCCCCATTCCCCCTGTCTCCCCAGGCCCTGTTCCACCTTCCCGTCACCCCTCCCTGAGTCCCTGTGCCTTAGGCAGACCTCACCTGGCACTGGGACCAGCACAGGGAGGATGGCGCACGTTTGTATACCATCGTCCAGGAGGCGCACAAATGCACTTTAGGAAGCATTTGCAACACTCGAAGTTCCTTATGCCAGCCTAGAGCACAGTTAGGATTGAGTTCTAAAAGACTAACAGCACAGTCCTATCCATACCAACCAGGGAGTAAGTCCCATTGCACACAAAGGGTCTGTTTTTGAGTAGACATGCATACTATTGCACTGTAAAAGCAAGTGCTAAATTACAGGCCAACAGGAGACAGCATTGGTGTTCAAAAAGGGCTTTCTAAAATATTAGAAACTTGGGAAATACAAATAGGGGAGAGGGATTCTGAATCAATGACGGTGGAAAACAACCAGGAGGAGGCCTGAGAGGAGAGGGTGGGAAAGGGAGGGAAGTAGGGCAGAGAAGGAGAAGGCAAGGGGAAGGAAGAGGCTCAGATGGTGGGCATGTCCAAGCCTAATACTCTCAGGATAACCAGGTGGCTCACCTCCATCAAGAGAGGGTTGGTGAGGACAGCCTGGAGCAGGACACCAAAATCCTGAGAACTTGCCAAAATCAGCAGCCTCACAAAGGCCATCTGGAGGGTTAATTTCAGGTGCTCAATTAACACAGAAGAAAACCTTTGAGTGTACTTTCTATCACCACAATCTATTTATTTAATGCAGTGGTTGCCAAACTTTTTCACGTTGAGATCTCCCTAAGGAAGATCTCCCTAAACAAGGGACACCATAAAGTATGTTTCAACCACTTTTGGAGCCAGAGAGGCCAGCACACAAACATGCTCCATTTCCCCTGACTCTGAGAATGGTCCAAATGTGCTTCATGGTGGCCCTTGTGCCGGCCAAACTTTGCTGGCCTACTTGTGCCAGCCTAACTCCAGGATAGGATTGCACCTTTAGTCACTCTGTAGAGGGTGTATTCCTACTACAGTAAAAGCAAATTCCAAAACCCTTAGTAGAGTTATGACCTCTGCATGTTACCAGAGAACTCCACATCATCCTAGATTAAGAGCTGATTCAGCCTCTGCAGCTGTTGTGTGCATGCATATACTGTATTTCTTGATGTATTTTTATTTTAGCAATGGTGAGGAGTTAACCAACAAGGTAAGAATAGAAGGTTGCCATTTCCTTTCTGGCAAGGCTTTTGTGCTTTTAACAGCTACATAAGAAGCAGAAGTTCAACATGTGCAACATTTCTTGACCTAAAGGTGTAGAGATTTGGAAAGCTGTGCTTGTTGAATTTATGCCACTCATGCAACCTGTGCCAAGGGCACAGGGTCTCTGTAGGAAAAATCTTGCAGGCGTGCCCTAAGTAGGCACCATTGATTTTCAGGGAATTGGAAAGTCTGCCATCAAGAAGTTTGTCAAATGAATCATTTGCCCTGGGGCTTTCTTTTCAAGCTTTGACTCAAGAATGAGCCACCTGCTCATTCCTGATCAAATTACCCTCCAAGGACATTAGCAGTAGTTAGGATTCCTCCTCATTCAGGTCAATGGTTAAGTGATGAATGAAAGAGTACACAATGTCAGGAATGCACAGTTTGCCACAGAATTCCAGTTAAAACATTCCACGGTGCAGAACATGTGACGCCAGGTCAACAAGTACACACTGCCAAAAGGACAAGAAGACAAGCAGGGGCATGATGGAAGCAAATGAACTTGAAAGATCAAGTGGTGAAAATACGTAAACACACTTTCTCAACAGCAGTCGGCCTTCCAGGGTATGCGTGGACCTGTAGTGTACTGACTTCTCATAAGGACCTCACAAACATGACATCAGCCCTGCCCAGTTTCCTTAAATGCTCCAATGCAGGCTTCAGTCTGTATGAATGAGAATTCCCAATGCTCATTATTTTGATTCTTTTTATATCTGTATACTTTGCAATTCAGCATGCAACTCTCTTCATGAATACAGAAAAATGAAAATCTAAATGTTAGTTTGGATCCAGATAAACAAATCAAAACATGACCAAAACAAAGCCTTGGGAACTAGCCAGTGTACAAGTGCAAAGACACTGAGGCACGTATAGCAATCCACAGGGATTGCAGAGCCCTGTGAACTGGTCAGTGTGGGTTCCAGGCCTACCTCTGTCTTCTCTTTTATGTTTGATATTATGGCTAGTTATGGAATATGACATCTAACATTCTGGCTAGTTATAGAAATAGTGAGTATGATTATAGCAAGCGCCCACCTAGGCGTGACTCTATCTTGCCATGCCTCCAGCTCCATGGTATGACAGCACCCTGGCTTGCCTGAATGTTCTTGGGGCTCCCCTCGTGGCTTATCCAAAGGGTTCCTTCCAGCAGATGAACTCCCCCATGGAGACTCAGGGCACAATCCTAACCAACATTCCAGCACTGGCATAGCAGTGCCAATGGGGCATGTGCTGCATCCTGGAACTGGGAGGAGGTCACGGAGGCCTCCTCAAAGGAAGGGAATGTTTGTTCCCATACCTCAGAGCTACATTGCCCTTACCCTGGTGCTGGAAAGGGTAGGGTTGGTTAGGACTACACCCTCACTCTTGTCCAAGAGGGGCTTGTGTGTTGCTTGTACACGCCCACCCTCTCCCAGGGAACTGTCTTCCTTTGCTTACTCTGCTGCAGTCCAATAGATAGTTTTTGGCTGTTTGTGTGACTGGCAGCATGGGGATCAAATTTGGGGGGCTGAGCTTCTTGCCTCCTTGCTGCCTACAACTTAGTAGCTTCTGCAGTGGGAAGCATTGTGGCATCCTTGGGCAAACACATTGCAATTCATGTGCTGCTGTCATGGAGGCACGTTCCCCTTGGCTGGTGATGGCTGTTGGCATTGCTCTTCCTCAGGGGTGTTGGCTCAGCAATGGCTGCTCACTGAATTTGTGTCTGCTGCCACTCTGGCTGGTTCACCTTGGCAGTCCTTCCCTGGCCACTGGCATTGGGGCTGGGTGAATGGCAGCAATTGGCTCCTCGTTGACATGAGGTCAATGTCAGGTCACTGTCCTATGATTGGTGCATTCTATAGGGGTTCCCATGGGTACTGATGGGGTTACTGGGAAGGCTGTACCTCCATGGAGCTGTTTGGGCTTTTTTTTTTTTTCCCCTCCACCATTGTGCTTGACTGGCCTAGGATGTGACAGAAGTTGCTCAGACCATGTGTTGACATAGTGAGAATGCTGCCGCTGTTTCAGCATGAGTGCACCATAAGACATTTACTTATAAGTTAAATTCAGCTGAGTTTTCTCTAGTTTTTTTATTTCTTTCTAACAAAATCTTTGAATAACTTCATTAGATTAGGCCCTGATTTGAAAGGCAATGAGGCATGCCTGTCATTTTAATAAGGACAGAGCATCTGAAAAATTCCACGCTAGCAATATTATGCCAAAATGGTTGTAAAAATGTCCTGCCATATAGAACAATGTGTGATAGTTCTGCACAAACCTCACTTCTTGAAAAGAACTTCTACATTTTTCCCCCTGTACACATTCACCAATTGGCATTACAACAGCTGTTCTAGTAGTCTGGCCCTGGACAATCAAGGTTCTGTGCTCCACCACATATGCATCCCATACTAATCCCATACTAATCCATACTTCCTTTTCTTTACGCTTTGTCTATTAGCTAAACAGCAACAACTCACAGGGAAGGTATTTCCTGGCAGACATCTAAAGAAATTACAGCCTTTACTCTTAGGTACATAACTCAGCTAGTTATTAATGCCATAAAATATGGTCTGTTATGGTTATAATGAATATGAAATTTGTGTATTGATGTTAGCACAGTAAACTTCGTAGAATCCTTGAGGCTGATCTGCTGAATCCTCCAGTGATCAATTTTCTCAAAGGAATTGGCAGCCTGAGGAGTTTGGTGTTATAGTTGTGAATAGGCCTATCACTAGACAAGTGATGAGTAGTCAGGGCTTTTATAAAATAGCATTAATTGTCCTTAATGGCTATTTTCCTGAAATGCATAGAATCTTCAGAGAATGACACTCTCCAGTTATAGGAAAGGCAGAGAAGCATTTGAAACGAATTTGAATTTGGAGATAGTAATAAAGCTGTGGGTTTTTTGAGCTGGAAACAGCCTAGGGAACTGAGGGGGTTCACATTAAAATCCATTTTGTACTATAGTCATGTTTGCAAAACATTTGTAAGAATTTGGTATTAAAAAAACCTGTGCCCACCAAGCCTGCAGAATTTTTTTCTGTGTAAAGTGGAGAAAGGAAAGTATTTTTCTGCAATTTTTTACAGAGTGCTAGGGTCACCAGCTTTTCTGTAGCAGGACAGCAAAGATAACTGTTTTAAGGAAACTGGGTGATGGGATTGTTTGCAGGGTATTTCCCCCCCCCAATTAAAAATAAAACTTTGGCACACTTTTTATGGTAAGGGACTACATTTTAAAATCCACTTGGTTTGCAGCCTCTCAGTTCCAGGCATATACAGTATCTGTAATCAGTTGTTGAACAGTAAGGGTTGAAACATGGAGTTGGAGAAAGGAGTGGCCAAAAAAAGCATGTTGTTTCTGCACTGTTGTCCTTGCAGTGTAGTTTCATGGAAATCTTAAATAGTATACCTAGGGGTAAGCAAATCTACCTGCAGGTAGGTAGCTGCTCTTCCCACAGTACATTTGTCCACACTGTGTCTTCTGCCTTTGCACAAATGCATTTGCAATGTAGGAAACAAAGCAGGAAAGTGAGATATGACAACAGAAAAGAGAAAAGTAACAACATTCAACAGTTCTGATGCATTCTATGGTCAATGATGACTTTCCAGTAAGAGATGATTTAATGATATTATTTCAATAATTTAAAACATTAAGAAACTAATATACCTTACGGTACCAGATGCAGTTTTATTCAGCCCATTCCATTTTTGACATCTAACGATTTTAAGCAGAAACAACCCACTGTGATGTGAGCCTGTGGGAGGAACATATTAAATGCCCTGGAACAGCAACATGGACAACACTAACAGCAGCACATTTTCATAAGAACTATACATATTTAGCCATCTATAAAACACTTAAAAACTTGCTTTCCTCACATTGCAACTGCATCTTCACCAAATAGGCAGATTTCATAATTCCTGAGTTTCGGAAACTGCAACCCATCTTGTAAGAAACCTGGGGTTTATCAAAAAAGTACTGAAAGCCAAACAAGCGTTCCCCAAAATAAGTGAAAGAGCAGCACCATCAAAATGAAACTATAAATATACATCTCCTGGGATATTCTGCTATAGGGTTCTTTGTAAGAAAGCTTATGAACTTGGGAAGTGTAGCACAGCACCCAGAGAATGCACTAGTGTCTAGCTTTTGCTTCCATCTCTGTTAATGCTGGGGTGCCTATCCTCTACACACCTATGTCATCATTCAAAAAGACAACTGCAGGAAAAGGTGTGGCACCAATTTATGGGATAATTACCTTAACTTATCCAACACATCAATCTCTTTAAGATTTAGTATCCATATAGGAATCAAAATGTCTTAGCTGGGCAATAATGGCAATGGTAGGAGAAAGGCAAATTTCTATGCTGCACTTAACATAACTAAGCTTATCACCTATAAAGGTGGGGATTTTATGTGTCAAGGTAACAGTGAAATCACTGAGTATAGGAAAATAGACCAAAACCAGTGTGGAGGGTGACGTCAATAGGTCTTTGCCCATTCTAGCAAGAAGACAAAGTAAAAAATAATAAGGTTCAATAAGGGATGATGAAAAGTAACACCGATAGGATCTTATATACATGGAATCTTTAGATCAAAACGAAAAATATTTACACAATTATTGGGTTTCCCCCTTGTTCACTGAAGTTTGGAACTGAGCACCTTTCTGTTCCTGTCAAAAGCTAGGAAATTAAAGGCCATCCTCGATGTAATATCATTGCAGTAGAAGAAAGTCTGGTATAGTTAAAACCTGAAGATGAATCCAAAGGGAGGGTACTTGATTTTGCCCTTAACAAACTGTTGATATAGAACAAAAAAAATTTATATATATAAAAAGGTATTCTTTGTTATCAGCTTCTTTAACCTTGTAAAACTTTCTTATTGCTTAAGTTGTTAATAAGAGTTTGGTATTGTGTAGCTAGCTTGAAAACTTGATGGAAACTACTGATTAGTTTCTTTTGTACAGGAATACTGGTCACACATATACGTAACTACATACTACAGTTGTTACTTTGTACTACAACTACAAAAAGTCATTTGAACATATGTTAAGTTTCCGTTTTATAATAAACAACAACTCCACAGCATAGATAAAATGCTTAAAATGTTATTAATGTCAAAACACACATCCTTATATTGCACATTCTAATACTTTGAGATCTTCAAGCAGATCTTTGGCCAGCATTTGTAAATCTGTGTTGCGGCTCTTTGATAGCATCACAATACGTGAAAATGGCAAAGTGTCACGCATCTCGGAAGCAGATTTTGTAAAAACTTCGGGCTCTAAAATCACAGACTGGAGAAGCCGTAGAACATGAAGACATACTTCTGGATCTGGATCTAAAAGAAGAAAACATTCTATCTAAACTGTTAGCATTTACAAAGGAATAGGTCCCTAAATGATCAGCATATATTACAGCTTTCTAAGGTCAGCTTTGCCCATTCTCTCATTTGCCTTATGTATTACTTACATTTGTAAATAACAAATGAAAACTTGAAACAACTGGAGCCTGCTGATTCAGGGCCTAATCCTATCCAACACTGGAAAGGATTCCAGCACTGATGCACATTTGTTCCCTTACCTCAGAGCTACCTTACTACTGCATCAGCGCTGGTAGGTTGGATAGGATTGGGCCCTTAATCTGTTACAGTAAATAAATGAATTAATGAAGTTCAAATGAGTTTAGACAGGTAATACATTCATTCAGTTCATTTGTTTTCAGCCAGCAGCCCAACCATAATAGGTCAAATGGAAAGGAGGAGCGAAAGCAGGAAAACGGTGATTGACCATTCACCAAACTCAGAACCGCAGGCTGGATCCAGCGCAACGCTGACTCTCTCCCCAGTGTGAACAGTGCTTACTGTTCTGCAGCGCTGTTCACAAGACAACCACCTGAATGCCAGAGTGACGCTCTGTGTGGTCATGCCTGCCTGGAAATCTGAGCGCAAAGCCTGCTGGGGCAGTGGGCTACAGACGCGACTGCCCAGAGCATTGCTCTCTAGAGTTTGGGTGGTTGTTTGGTGTGCTCTGTGGCAGAATGGTAAAAGCTGGTCCATAGCGGTTAGAAGTTTGGGTGACTGCTTCTGTAAATGATCCAATCTTCAACTCAAGCACATTTTGGCAAAAGTATCACATTATGATATGTATAGGTATGATAAGTAAATGGAGGGACTTGAGATAGTTTCTAAGAAAAGGAAGACAACGGCTGACTGTTCTTTTTGCCCTTGCAGATTCCTCTCTGGTTGTTCTTTATGCATCAATAGTTCCCAATTATTTCTTACCATTACAAGGCATGTGTTTTCCAACCTTTCCCATTCTGTTTAGCTTAGTTTAGTATTATTAATTATTATTATTATTATATACTGCTTTTCAACAAAAAAGTTTACAAAGCAGTTTACCTAGCAAAATGATAAATGGTTTCCTGTTGCAAAACCACTTGCAATCTAAAAAGATGCAGATAGTAGCAAATACACTAGCTGGGGTGAAGAGGGACAATCGTCCTAAATATAAGAGGAGCACCACTTTAAAAAGTTCCACTTTGCTCAGTTTAGAGATATAAAATAGCCTGATTTCTGTGAGCCTGTGTGACTTTTTAAATTTCCTATAATACGGGGACCTTCCCCCCCCCCCCATCTATCTGAAATTGGCAGGTTTGGTATCTTGGACAGGTAGTGGAATTCCTGAAAGTTTCATACCAACTGAATGAAAAATGCAGAAGTTACAGGAAGTAGAGCAGCTGGGCTTCCCATTGAAAAAGAAAACAAATGGGAATAACAAAATGAAATAATAAAATGAATGTGATTTGAACGTATAAATAAATTACAATGCAATCTTCACACTGGCTTGAGCCAGCACAGCAGTCCCTGTGCTAGCTCAGTATTGCAAACCTACAAACATGCTGTAAGGCACATCTGCAGCAAACTGAGAGCCAGTCGGTCCGGCGCAAAGGCCTGCACCAGCCCAGCAGCATCCCATCCCATCCCATCCCATCCCATCCCAACGCTGGCTGGCACAGGTAAGGTTGTGCCAGGCTGCGTGGGGGTGGGTGGGAAAGGGTGGTGGGAGGGCATGCTGAAGGTGGTGAGGGGGCATTTGTGGGTGGGTGGGGGGAGGGAAGAACATCGCTGAGATGGGATGCGGTGCTGCTAGGCTGGTGCAGGCCTTTGCACCAGACCACCTGGCTCACCATTTGTCACAGATGTGCCTTTTATAGCACATTTGCAACACTGTGCTGGCACAGGGACTGCTACACCGGCTCAAGCCAGACTTAGCCAGTATAGGCGGCAGCTGTGCCAGCTAAAGCCATGCCAGAAGGGGGGCCGGGTTGGCATACCAGGCCTCCACCATATCCTAACCTCACTCCCAGCTGGCCTGGCATTACACAGGGTTTCCTAGATTTGTGCCAGCAAAACCCCATAGGGATGGCTGGGGCTTTTTTTTCTTTATCTTTAGATTGTGAGACCTTTTAGAACAGGGAGCTATATAACATTTAATAACTATTTTTTTTGCCTATAAACCACTTTGTGAACATTTTGTTGAAAAGTACTATATAAATACGATTGATTGATTGATTGATCGATCGATTGATTGATTGATTGATTGATTGATTGATCTCCTTATTCCAAGGAGACCTCTAGCCACCTCCTGAGCTGTACTAGATACAGCAGGATTGGGCTGTAAGTTAAAAATTATGAGCTTTGTTATAAATTTATAACAACAAAAATAAATCGAACAAATACACACATATAATTCTTGAATATCCCCGTGTATCTGTTAGCAATTTGCAAATGTTCTTTACTAGGTGCTGATTTTCAACTCTGATATTGCAAAACGTAACTGAGTCCCAACCTTGTGGGTTGCAAAAGCAGGACCACTACCTTCTTCTCTTACTTTTCAAGTTTTTTATTCGTAATCTTACATTTTGTAAACTACAAAAAAAAAAAAATGTAGACACCCCATAGTGTTTGTCAAAGAAGTTCAGGTGCCACACAGCACCATAGTTTATCTTATCTGTTGTCTAAAAACAGATTCAAAGCCACAGATGACCACAAAAATCCTTGCTTGCTTTATCTCACCCTGCCTTGTTTGGCTCCACCCACCACCACATATCATCCCATTAATTTCCCAGATGAAATTCCAAACTTCTTGTTTCTATTGGCAATGAGTCACCTCATAAAAGTGTCCTGTTGTTATTCGCTGGGAGAAGAAAGAGGGTGCTCAGTATCACTAACTAATACACACACCTCCTGCGTTTTGGTACACAGAAGTACAAAGGTCTACTCCCCTCCTGGTTCAAAGAAATATTAACCATGTCTTCAGGGAATAGGCAATGGATACATGAATAGTGCTCCAATATTAACGTTAAAAGGAGAACTTTATGGAGTTCTTTAAACACCTTTACTTACACATTGTGACCTCTTATAACTTTTGAATTTGGGGAGGTTTGAACAAGACTCAGGATATGCTTTTGATCCTCTTGCATTTGTTTGGAAAATAGGGTGGCTAAGCTGCTCATGTATGAAAATGAGGGAGCAATCCTAACCTGGAGTTAGGCCGGCACATGTCCTTTGTGCCGACCTAGGAGTGTCACAAATGTGTCGTGAAGTGCTTTTGGACCCCTCTTGGAGTCAGGGAGGATGATGTACAGTATGTCCCTGTGCCAGCCTCCCTGACTCTGAGAGTGGTGCAAACACACTTTGTGACACTCCTAGGCCAGCACAATGGACTTGTGCCAGTCTAACTCCAGGTTAGGGATGCGCCCTGAGAGGGGCTGACTCTTTACAAGGCTGCTTCTGGAACATCCTACAACTTGAGAAGTGGAAAGCATGAAATGATAGTCCTTCAAAGGAACTACTGCAGAAACATTTTTTTGTGATTAAAAAAATCTATTAGTAATTTAAAATAATATAATCTGGAAACTTCTATGTGTTTGCAATTTGGAACAACATAATAATCTAACTCTATCAGAGCACAATCCAGAGTTGTGCTTGTGTCGGCACAAATCTCTTTTGTGGCTCAGGAGTGTCGCAAACTTGCCATAAAGCATGTTTTCCCCTCTTTTGGAGGAGGCTGAGCCAGCACCCAGATGCAGTATGTTTGTCCTGGCCGAGTTCAGCTGGCGCAGGGGGTTGGGGAGGGCGGGGGGGGGAGAGAGTGGAAGGAAGGCGGATTGGGGCGGGGGAAGGCAGGTCCTGTGGGGCTGGGTTTGGCCTCTGGCACTTAGGCTGAATCCTAACCCCTGCCCAGTCGGCCTTACACAGGCCTTTCAAGAGTTGCATCAGTGATTTCATTGGCGCAGCTCCAAGTAGCCCTATTGGGACTTCTGCAGCACCACATGGAGTAAGGGGAATAGATTTTTCTTACTCCGAGTTGCATCACATGCAGCCCCAACCCCACGCTGGATATGGGGCAGGCCAGCTGGCCTCCCTATTCCAGCGCGGGTTAGTCTCAGGCTGTCTCATAATCATAACTGATACGATTTTGAACAACATACTGAAAATCTGTCTTAAGGTCTCTGACAATCTCTTAGCTGCTAGTGCTGTTTGATGTCACTAGCACAAGCAGCTGATAAAGCAGCAGGATGTCTAAGTCACATGTGTCTTTAGCAGTATACTCTCAGATGAACTGTGCTCTGTAACGGGGCTTAAGCAATTGCATTACATCACTGCTAATCTGCAATATGCTCTAGAAGTGTACTGTGAGTTCAGTTCACACGTGCCTGCAACATTCTTTGGCCACCAGAGGCAGAATTTATCATGCTGACAAGAAATGCATACCAAGTTCAAGCCTGACTAACTTACAAGTTTCCCCAGTTTCCCCACTGGCACTACAACATTTTTAAATCATTTCATACTCAGAGATCTACATTATTAACTGTTCATGGATGACCTGCCTAAGACTGAGAGCCTATGAACACTTAGCTGGGAGGAAATCTCAATGAATTCAGTGAGATTTACATCTAAGTCAGCTTGCACATGGTTAAGCTGCAATACAGACCTAAGTCTTCGAGTAAAATCATAGCTGTTTTCATTGCAAACTTAAAATGGCGTGAGTGAAGGAATGTAATGTGAGAGAGGCCGTGAGCCGGCAACGAATGGGTGAGATATGACATCAGTTATGCAACTTGAGAAGAGAGTGTGGGGATGGTGCTTTGAAAGAGAGCTACCCTGGAAAAATGGTGGGAATACGTAGGTAGAATCTTTCTTTAGAAAATATAGATTAATGTGTTTTCAGATTTTATTGTTGATTAATACTGAGATTCAGAACAGAAAATGAATCTCTGAACATTTTTGTGGTGAGATAAGGCATAATTTCTGTTCATGGGATGAGCCATTCTCATGTTACTGAGAAATACCACACATTATGCCAGGTCCAGCCAGCCAGGCAGAATTTTCTACCCACCTGCTAATGAGAGATTATTTCATCAGTGGCAAATGTTAAATATGTTAAGAAGAGGGCCCCATCAACTTGCACAATTTGAAGATTTAAAATATTTCTCTAAGAGTGTAATCTTAACCTGGAGTTAGGCTGGTACAGTTAGGCCAGCAAAGTTTGGCCTGCACAAGGGCCACCGTAAAGTGTGTTTGGACCACTCTTGGAGTCAGAGAGGCCAGCACATAGACATGC
>JAJKFI010000006.1:30433748-30479206 GCA_029204185.1 Lerista edwardsae | reverse complement strand
TAATAATAATAATAATAATAATAATAATAATAATAATAATAATAATAATAATAATAATAATGTAAAGGGAAATGGTTTTGGCCTAGCCGTCTCCCTGATACCTAGTTTTCTATGTAGAGCGAACTGGGTGCTCCTTCTGGTATCATTACTGAGAGTTCTGGAGTTGGCACAGTTGGGGACCTTCTGAAAAGCATAGCCTCTCAGCCAGTGCCTGGTCTGACACCATCCCTGTGTATAGGTTGTAAGCCTAAGGACAGTATCTTTCATTATATACAGTGGTGCAGACTGCCACATTTCACTAAGTGACCAAAAGAATCTCTCAAGAATCTTCCTCATTTTTGAAATACCCTTTTATTTTTCGTTTTCCTCCTGAATTGCTAAGCTTCTGATCTAAGATAAAGGTTCAGGATGGATCCATGTCTTATCTCTAAGGACACCATCCTAATGGCGCCGACTTGCGTCGGCCCAGTGATGTCACAAACATATTGTAAGGCACGTCTGAATTGGTAGGTTGGGTGTTTGGGCCAATGCAGCAGCAGCATTGGCCCAGGAACGCTGCAGACAGGCAGAGGTAAGCTACCCCCTTGCTGGCCAAGTTCAGCTAGTGTTGGGACTTTTCAGGGCAGGGGGAAGGAAAAGCAAGAGGAGGGAGGGGCAGAGGGAGGGCATCCCTGCAGGTTGGGGAAGAGTTAGGGTCTGGCCGTTAGGGTCTGACCTCCATCTCCAAGCCACGTGGACCTGCTCAGCGCCACTGCAGACTTCTCAGACTTGTGACTGCTAAATAGCAGGTACAGATCCAAGCAGCCCCAAAGGCAGTCAAATCTGTGCTGGATACAGTGCAGGCCTACCGGCCTGCCTGCTCCAATACAGGTTAGGATTAGGCTGTAAAAGAGCTACAGCCAAAATGGAATTTTAATCATCCTAAATGAAGACAGCCGAAGCTTAAAGGGGGACTAGAATCAGATGCAAAATTTCATCACGGAGGTCTATCAGTTCCAACATGGTGTCCTGAAGTATCAGGGAATTCCATGTAAGCTCCCCCATGTCTAGAGGGCACCAGCTGAATAACTTCAGCATGGAGAAGTCCTTGCTGTAACCTGACTCTATAACTGCTCAACCTAGAGGGAGATTGCAGCTATCATTAAAGAACTTCCTCCCAGGGCAATTTGCTTCTTATGGAGCTGCTGCCCAATTCACAACTTCAAATGTTCAAATGTTGCTTAGCTTCACTAAGGCAGGGTCAGGTAGGGTAAAAGGCAGAGGATTGTTTTGTGGTCAACTAATCTCTCACTCTCTCTCTCTTTGGGCTAGTCAGGAGCTTTAGCAAGAACTGCTGGAAAGCAGAACACAAACTTTGTAAGGAAGTCCCTCTTTTAGGAGGAAGTAATCAATCCTAATCCTGCCTTCCATCATAACAGAGGGGGTGACTTCCCAGTAAACCAGCCTGTTGACCTGTTTTGGAGGGAGAGCAGACCCACTTATGTGGGAGGCAACTTGTCTGGATACATTCCAAAGACAGAGAAAGCAGCCCGAGTCATTATATGACACATTCTAAAAGCTCCCCTCCCTTTTACCTGCTGGTCTGATCTGAATTAATCTGACAAAAATAAAATAAACAAGGTAATGAGGTTTTTAATAGTATTTCTCCTGCTACCCTACTGTGATTGTGGGAGGAAGCAGTTCTATTCTTCAGCCCATGATGATAGAGATGTTCCTGCATTAATTGAAATTTAATTGTAATAAAATTAGTTTATCCTGAAGGCAGGTTTTACTAAAAATAAGAAAACTACAGTAATCTGAATGTGGTAACAAAGGTAATTAGACACTACTAAAAAAGGAAAGTCCTGTAGTTATCCAGTTTATTGACTGCAGCTAAGAACGAATTACATCTCAAACACTGAAAAATCTGATCGATCTATATTCATGATCTGAACTGATAGTTTTAAATGAAACAGAAATTGTAACGCTCAACCAATTTAAAATACAAAACAATTTAAAGACAAAAAAATTTATATAATACCTTCCAACCACATCAAACTGAAATCACATGGAGGAAGTGTTCTTCTGAAACCTCATACCTATTACATTTGAAGTTTATAATCTGAGCATGTAAAGTGATTTTTATGATATCAATAAGTGTAAATAAATATTAGTGATTCCAACATTAAACACAAAAACAACTTCTACCATTCTAGGAATAGACTCAGAAACAGGTGTGGCATCGTGGTTTAGAGCCCCAGCTGCCAGTTTGAATCTCACCTCTGACGCACTCATCAGCTCCCCAACTGCAATATGGGGATATTACTTATTTTACAGAATTTTTGTAAGCACTGCATCAATACATGTAAATCTCTTTGTATGCTCAGCGAAGTGCTGTAGAAATATTGTATTATTATAAGCAACATTTGTTTTAAATGTTAAAAACCGCTTCCTCCACTAATCGCCATTCTTGAATCTGAATAATAAAGCTGGGTTGTTTGTCCAATATTTAGAAGAAACTTATCTTGAATTTATAGAACTGGCAAAAAAAAGAGCAAATAAGCCTCCTTTTATTTACATTTCAGAGTGGCCATGGCACATTTATTCAAATTACAAAAAGTCATCCACCATATCATTTTTTTTATAGTGACATTACTCCTGTTAAACCACTTGTTACTGTTTACACAGCACTTTAAAAATATACACATTGGATAAGTGCTATGCTCAGTCAGCTTTTTTCAAAGGCCTCCAGAACTGCACTTACTAACGCATCACACAATGAGAGAAGATAATTTTTTTTTAAAGAAACACACTTCTTATCATTTTCTCTTGACAAACAAGGAGAGAAATTGTGGTATTACTTGCAGCAATTTAATTGATAAACAAGCATTTGTTGATAAACAAGAAACATTAAATTGCTGCTGCTTAACATGGTTGCTACTTACAGTTTTTAATCTGCTTTACATTTTGTTCTTATGGTTGCAATCCTATCCACACTTATCTGGGAGTCAGCCCCACTGGCTATAATTGACTGTAGCCCCATTGACTACTTACTTCTGAGTAGACATGCCTAGGATGGATTCTCATTTTTTGAAATGTTTTTGTAAGCTACGCAAATATAGAACTGTGAGAAACAGAAATATTTTAGATCATTTGATGGAATCCTATCTCTGTCAAAATGGTGTAATATTACTAGTGATATTTGTTTTGGATAAAAAAGTATGTCAAGGTCTAGCCTGCTACATTAAAGCTTGAACATAGAGCAAACGTAATGTTTGCAGCTCTGTGTTTAATCTGGGCATGCTGCAACCAGAATTCTATTACGCCAATATTCTATTTCTTGATGTATTTACATTTGCCACAGCAGAACAAATGCTCTCACGAATCTATGAAGAGATAGTGTTATGTTATTGTAATCATTATTTTAAAATGGATCTTTCTGTGGGCTGAGATAAAAGGGGGAAAGAGACTTTTATAAACATTCTCTTCACTGACCCCCTCCATAGCAACCTTTCAAGGACAACTATGACAATAATGTGTATGTCCACCTTATCTAGGTAGCAATGCTCTGAATAACCTTTATTTCCCACACCTAACTAATGGAACTGAGGTCATTTATGTGATCAAACTAACTTCAATTGCCCTCACTGGACATAAATCTAACATAAAACAGGTTTGGCAACATCCAGAAACTAGTGGGAGAACGTTTCAATCCACAGGACATTAAGTTATCATTTTACAACAAAGGAATGACAAAGGGAATGTCTAGCAAAAAAACCCTGCTAGAATACAATTTATCAAAAGACAATCTGACTCTATTCGATTTGGCCTAAAAACAGATCACTTCCTGTCTCAAATAGTTAAATAATTAGTTCAGCCAAAAAAATTATTACCTATCATTGCTGATATAATCTATCATTGCATTTAGCTCATAAATTTAGCTTCTCAACCATTGCATTTAATGACCATTTTGGTCCTTCCCTTTACAGGTCTGGACCATAGGTTAATCATTGTTCCTGCCTCAATACTTAGTTTAAGCAGGACAACTACCAGAACAATCCTATGCATGTTTACTCAGAAGTCTGTTTTGTTCAAAGGAGCTTTGAGGTAGTCTATAGGATTATGCTGTAAGAAAATTGCTTTATCTATTGGTTTTATCACTAATTGCAGATCGTCTATCTCATAGTCCTTCAACCTCCCTTTCTTTTTATCTACCTCCATATGGATATATGTCTGCTTGCTGAAGATTTCATGCAACTAAAGACTGAGCCCACAGAAAATTATGCTGAAATAAACTGGATACCCTTCTGATGCTACATGGCTTTTTGTTGTTTGTAATCTCTTATAGATGTGCAGAGCATTTTAAGGTGGAAGAAGTTCTGATAAAGTGGAAGGAGGAATCAAAGCCCCCCACAAACGGCCATATCAGTTTAGTTATCATTCTAGTCACCGAGCACCTCCTCTTCTGTTCAAATGAAGAGGAGCAGCAGATATGAGGGCTGCAACAAGCACCTCTACTTTTGTTGCCTACAGATCAGCTATTCCATCATCAAGCAGGAACGTTTAAAAAAAAGTGCTTGGAATTGAAATGGCAACATGCCTGGAGTTTGCATAACAACACTATTCTTTCTTCAGGAGAGCAATTTTGAAAAGCTGGTACAATTTGGAAAGGCCAAACTGGTGCTTATGGATCTCATGCTTTTAGGAATGGAAGGAGAGTCTGACAGATTTGTGGGTCTCCTAGACCAGGCTTTGGCAGGCAGATGAAACAAGCGCTCTACTGGAAACACTTGTTTTATTCTGCCACTCTCTACCATAGCCTGACCATTGAATCTCCTCTCTAGCCTTTGATTTTTCTGAGTCAGACCTTTATCTACCCTTTAAACTTGTAGGATGAAGGCAAATCGGATGGAGTGTGAACGATCTCTCTTGAGCAGGGAAGAAAAATCCTTACATAAAATCTTCTCTGCACAAGTTGGTGTGCAATTCCTCCTGTTTTTAATAGCATTTTTGAACAACTTGGCATGGGGACATTTTGTGGCACAGATTCCCTGAAATATTAGTGTGATCCCTGTTCCTGCTCCTCACTCCTGCAGAATGAGGAAAAGGCACCTCCTACAGGGGAGACTGACTGACCATTTTCAGATTGGGGGTGCCATCCTCTGCCCCAACAGGGCAGAGTTCTTCATAGGGAACCCAACTTATGCTTGTGCATTCTCATAGTCAGGTGTAAAAGGGTGCAAAAAAATCTTGGGCACTATCCGTCTGGGCCTCAGGATGTCAATTGCTCTAGACGGGTGCATTCTCTGTGCTACACTGTGTGACTGCAACCCTTGAACTGAACGGGGCAGCTGGAGCAGGCTCTTCCAGGATTGCCTATTTAGCTGCTTCAGACCCCGAACTCTCCATTCAGTCATCCCTCAGGTCAGGCCAGACCCAGGCCTCTGGGTCCATCGTCCTTGCTCATTCTCTCTTTTCCCCTCATCTTTCCAAATATAATACGAAAATTAAACTGGTTCAGAGAAAGAGTCAGAAAAAGCCTGTCTTCCATGCACAAGGTAGAAGAGTACATGGGAAAGAAAAGAAAGACCCTCCTCTACCAGATTTTCAAGTATGTTCCTGCCTATCCAGTTCCTAGAGCTTTAACCGAATACAAAGTGAATTTCTGCCTGCAAAAGGAGAGCCTGCTATTCAAAATTATCAACCAAGGAAAGTTATATAAAAATTATTACAATAGAAGGATTAATATTTCTAGACGTGGTTTTGCAGTCTGTTTATCACCAGAAATGCCAAAAGAGATTAAAAGTGACGTAAAAAAAACATGGCAATTAGTGGGTTGTTTTTTTTTTCAATTGTCTTTTTTGCAGTGAACTGAGGGACTGGTGGTGGTGAACTAAGAAAACATTGTGGTAAGGAATGCTGAAAGAGGGAAGTTCCTGAGAGTTTAAAACAACTTTGCTAAGCTGTCCAAAGGGCAAAGCTCAACTCTGAAATAATCTGCATGCAACTACTCAGGCAATTCCCTAGCTCTTCAGCACCTCCTCCTCCTCCTCTCAACTGTTCTCACAGTCTCTATACTACAAAATTGTATTCATTCTTTGAAGTTCAAAAATTTCCATTAGGCATTTCAGTTTAGTTATATTGAAAGCTCTTTTCGTCAAATAAAAACAGATTTACGACTAGCAATTCTCTTACTGTCTGAAGAGAAGTAGCAATGCTACTTCAGCAATTTGCAAAGCCTGTAGCACCCTCTGCTGCCTATCCTTTGTAACAATATATAAAGATGAAGAAAATGTATAAGCCAAATAAAAGCAAAGTTTTATATTATGTTTGTAACTACAAACTAAGGAGCAAATTCTAACTCAAATACAGTGGATCCTCTTTATTTAAGAGTGCCTTCGGGCATAAAGGCGGGGTAAAAATCTTTTAAATAAAAATAAAATAAATAAATCTGTGGGTTCAGATAAAGAACCCACTAAAGGAGTTCCTAAAGGAGGATACAGGAAGGGGGAGCAAAACCTGCCTCAACCTGCACTTTTAAGCAGTTTTCTTGCAGCCTAACTCCAATACTAGAAATGAGTTTGGCAGGGAGAAAACTGCTTAAGGCTGCAGGGTGGTAAAGTGAGGGAAAAAATGGGCTTTACTTCCCTCATGCATGTCTCTCTGTGCATATTTTTAAAGACCACCCACCCACTCAACTTTGAGCCACTATCCATTGTCACTACTAAAGCACAAATGAAAGCAGAGGCATTTGTATGTAAGTGAGCATTCTAGCTATTTAATTGTAGTTTGTACGTTTTTATTACAAACTGAAATTCTTACAACAATCCTGTGCATTAGATCAGTATTATTATCCCCTATATTGCAGATTTAGGACAAGTAGACTTAGATGTTGTGACTTAACTGAACTGGGGATTTCCCAGGCCCTGGTTCATAATCTTAAATACTCCACTACATCAACTTTACCCAATATACATACACTTTCAATTTGGTACAGCATCCTGGCTTTAGGTCTCCCAGAAGTAGCATCACTGTGTCCAACAATACCCGATTTGAATTAACCAGGAATTCACGACCACAGGCTAAAGCAGCAACATCTACAAAAGATAACAAACAAAAAACCACCCCTGTATTTCAAAAAGAGAGTGTGCATTTCTGTGCCACACAATTTGATAATTTAGCAGCACCATTGAAAAGACTGTAATCATTAGCAAGGCTTGAATTAGTGCTCTGGAAACTAATTCCACATAGCAACACTGATGATGCACTTTTTGGGAGTAGGGGACAGGACAGTGTATTTCACTATAACACCTCCCAATTTTGGAATTTAAACAGCTAATCTAGCAATCTTGTTAGCTTGTTGAAAGCACATTACACTAGTTCTGTCACTGCAACACATGCATAGCTTCTTACTGTCCTTCAGGGTCAATTCTAAGCGGTAGTTCCAAGTCAGCAACTAAGAAACCTGACCCTGACCTGAGAGGCCTCCTATATTCCACCACAAAGACCTATTTATGCCTGCCCCTCACCTGTGTGTCACTTCTCCTGCAGACACACAACAGTTTGAGTGTCTTCCAGAAACAGTACAGGGCATTTCTATTCATTCTGATGAGGAGTAAAGTGGGATGAGGGTAGTTTTAAACACTCTCATACTTTTTAAGCTTTTGACATACTGTAATCTTTGGAATGGAGCAGGCTACAAACAAAATAAAAATCCCTGTCTTATTCTTAAGTTTGTCATTCATTAAGCTTAACTATTCAAGTCACATTTTAAACTATTTTTGTTCTCCTTAGATCTGAAGAAATATCATTAGGATAATATAAATCTATGATACACTAAACAAATGCATCAGTTGTAATATTATAGTAAGCAGAAGGAAAAAATTAACTTCAACTGAAAGAGTAATTAGTAGAAGTAGGAGAAAATAATATTTTTTCCACATATTTCTGTTTGCCAAAGGTAGAAGTGCAGAAAGTGGTGCTACATATGTTTATTCAAAATTTACATTTTAATTATAATTGCCTTATGTACTGAGCAGGTTATATAGGTGGTATCATGTCAGCAGATGAAGCCACAGTCATCACCCATGCAACCCCCTCCCAATTAAATGAAAACCAAATCAAATGGTTTTTTTCATATTTTGGGTGGTTTTTGTTAAAATAAAAATTAGATGTGCAGAAAGTGATGTTATATGTGTTTTTATTTTGTTATCACTGTTTTAAGAACATAAGAAGAACCACACTAGAGCAGGCCAAAGCCCATCTATTTCAACTTCCTGTATCTCACAGTGGCCAACCAGATGCCTCAGGGAGCACACAAGACAACAAGATGCCTGCATCCTCTTGCCACTCCTCTGCATCTGGAATTCCAAGGTAACCTACTTCTAAAGTAAGGAGGTTGCACCACCCATCATGGCTTATGATGAACTTTTCCTCCAGAAATCTGTGCAATCCCCTTTTAAAGGCACCCAAACCAAACACAATCACCACCTGCTGTGGCAAGGAGTTCCACAGGTTAATTACCTGCTGGGTAAAAAAGTATTTTCTTTTATCTGTTCTAACTCTTTCAACACTCAGTTTAAGTGGATGTCCCTAGTTGTGGTGTTGAGAGAGAGAAAAAAAGAATATCCCTCTATCCACCCCATGGATAATTTTGTATGTCTCAATCATTTTCAAACAATCAATTTCATCTCTAGTAATCAGTGATAATACACAACCTTACTATATGCCAACTAACCTAAGAACCATGGTTATTTCACAAGATCAGATAATATGTAATATATTTTACTTGTTATCAAAGACCAATCTGAAAAGTCACCTTGATTACAAATGCACTGAGAGTAGATGTTTCTCAAGCAGGAAGTCAATAAAGTGATGAAGTTATAAATATTAATATTAAATTACAAAATGGCAGTCCAAGGGTCCAATTCTATCCTCCCCACCTCACCCTGCTGGTGCAGCCATGCCAAAAACAGGTGCACCATATCCAGCTTGGGGGTAGTGGTGGAAGTAGATAAGGAGGGGAAAGAGGATGTAAACTACTTATACCTCCTATTAGCCTCCTGCACTGCAAAGTGCAGGACCTATTCCAGTTCTTTGTCTGGTGCAAATCTGAGGAGAGAAAGGGGGCAAAGAGGCTGCTCGCAGAGGGGATAGGATCCAGCATGCTCCATTACCACAAGACCCATTCTCTCCTGCAACCTCCCTGCCCAGTTTCTCCCCTTCCCCACATTACCTTCCTCAGGAAGTGGTTGGCAATCCATTTATGCTCCGGTAGCGCACACTTTGCACATTGTTGGTAGTGGTTTTGTGACAGCTATTAGGCAGTAAGCATTGGTGAAATGCTAGTTCCTCCAGTGGGACGAGCTCATATGATTGGGTGGTACATAAAATAAACTCAGAATAAATATTTCAAATGGTAAATCATTTTAAAACTATGTAGCTCAACTTAGTTTATGAAACATTTCACTCTTCCTATGACATTCCAGAAGTCACTTACTTGTAATAATCCCTGCCAAAGCTAACACAAACTGACTTTCATCGGAATCCACATCCTGTTGTTTGACATCTTCACCTAATGATTGCACAAAACTCTCCATTGTTTGTCCAGCAATGCTAAAAAACTTTACCGCTTTACTCTGCAAGTTCATGAGGAAAAATTACTATTTTATGTTTATAGATTAACAAGTTTAAACAATGGTTCATAACAGTCTTAAGATATAGGGCAAGTTATGCAGACGCAAGTTGATTAGCCTCACTGGTTGTACTGTGGGCTTCTAAGAAGAGATGATGATGATGGCTATTTTCACGCACATCCTTTAAAAACACTAAGGGAGCAATCCTAACCAACTTTCCTGCACTGACATAGCTGTGTCAAGGGGCACGTACTGCATTCTTCAGTGTAGTTATGAAGGCTACTCCAGGGAGGTCCCGTTTGTTCCCTTACCTCAGAGCTGCATTGCCCTTCCCCCAGTGATAGAAGGTTGGTTAGGATTGCATCCTAAGTGTTAGGTGCTATCTTTAATTTCCAGCCTGATGGAGAACTCAAAACCTAGATACTCAAGAACCATAACTTTAAAAATTAAAAGGTGTGGATTGATGGTTGAGCTGCTGGTACTGCTTGAAGTTAAGCAGGAGAATCTGTGGTCTATTTTTGGATGGCAGATGGAAGACTGCGACAAGCTGCAGTAACTGTTGTGGCAGAACGGGGTCACTGTGGGGCTGATTAGTTGATTAGCCAGAACATGAGAAGGCTAGCCGGCACAAGAATGAGTATTCTTGAGGACCTGTCCAGGCTGGACTTACGATCACCTGCTGAAGCTTGCTGGCCAGAGGAGAGAACCACACTGTGAAGGCTACATCTGGGACTGAAGATTCAGTGAATCACAGAATACTGGATATTTTTAAAAACCCCATTGAAAAATGGTGGTTTAGACTAGCCTGTCCATGTAAGCTGCCTTGGGCATTTTCTTCGGCATGGGAAAGGCAGGGTATAAATTCTTCAAAATAAAAATAAAATAAAAACTTTTGACGTAGCAAAACAAGAGCTGAAGTCTGCAAACAATTAAGAGAATCTTCTGTACATGTGTACCTGTTCTTCTCTTTATGTACTCCTCATGTACAGAAAGGGCCCCACTTGAATAAGAATTATTTATTTTGAAGCTATTCCATAAAAATTATGAGGATGAAATATCGCTATATAATGGCACAAAAGGACAAAAACAGCTCATAAGGAACTCAGTTCTAAATCAGGGATTAGGATTGGAAGGTGTACTGAAGAATTAATTACTATGAAGAGCTTCTGCTGAAAATTTGTGGAATTTAAAACTATCCTCTGGCTGAAAAGTTATCAAAGTTGACAGTTTAAAATGTTAGTGCAGCAGATACTGGATCTCAATCCAGAATCATGGCACCTAATAAAACCAGCTGCATCAAGTTTCTCACTGCACAAGAAAAACATGTATTTTATTTCTCTTTATGGCTGCATAGTTTATATCATTCCTCATTTTAAAAAATGATTTTAATAAATAATTAATAAATAATTTAATAAATAATGACCCCTGCTAACTGGACAAGAGGCACTTTTTCAAGTGGTGCTCCTCTTATATTTAGCAGGGGGAGAGTAACTGTCCCTCTTCACCCCTGCACAGTCTTTCTAGTGGCTGTTGCTGGCGGTCTGCCTTTTTTTAGATTGTGAGCCCTTTTGGGACAGGGAGCCATTTAACTTTATTATTATTACTATTTGCCTGTAAACCACTTTGTGAACTTTGTGTGAAAAGCGGTATATAAGTACCTTGATTGATTGATTGATTGATTGATTGAATTCCCAAATGATTCCTGAATGCTAACCTTTGAAATATACCAATTTAAGCAATGTTGTCTAATTTCCAACACCGATTTTTTTGCAAAACCATTTCAATCAGATTGTAGCCAACAATTGCCTAAATATGCTCACCGTTGATTTTCTAGAGCTTAAATCATAGTAAATATGTTCCATTGCTGTTCCTTGACCAGAAACTGAAATGAGTTAGTGACCAAGCTGACAAAAAAAGTCACGCTGATATTAAACAAGGTTGTGTGAATCAGCCATAAGTCAAAGCTGTCATTTATCTAGATTCTCTAGAACACAAATAAATATTTATAGTCTTTATACTTACACTTCCTAAAATAATTTGAACTGCTTCTTCATTGCTAGAGACACTCCATAACAATGTGCATACTGCAGCTCCCATTTCTGTACAGTATTCAGCTTGCTGTAGTAACTGTTGTTTTGCTTCATTCAACTGCTGTCGAACAGTTAATTTTTCCTGAAATTAATCAAATTCCATATGAAACTTAATTAATATTTGAGGATATTTTTTCAGAGCATTTTAGGGTACAATCCTAACCTGGAGTTAGGCTGGCACAGTTAGGCCAGCAAAGTTTGGCTGGCACAAGGGACACCATGAAGTGCGTTTGGACCACTCTCGGAGTCAGAGAGGATGGTGCACATCCAGTGGTGTCATCCTGGCAGAATGGCCCGGTACGCCGTTCCGCCAGTTCTGCGGATGGGCCCGGGCCGCGCTGCCTCTCCCGAGGACGGGCAAGCTGCTCCTGGGCCTGCCCTCCCTCGCGTCGCTCTCTTAATTTGTTTCTATATAAATTTGCAAAGTAAATTTCCACCATCACCAAATGCAAGTGCTAGTAGATTGCCGCCTTGGGTGCCTTCGGGCACAATAAGGCGGGGTACAAATCTAATAATAAATAAATAATAAAAAATAAATTAGATCTGCTGTAATTGGAATTTTCCTGCTATGGAATTCCCTCATACTTCGAGAGTTACAAATGATTGCAAGGACCAAATTAGTCAAAATGGTGAAAAGGAAAGTATTGATGCTTACATTTGCTCCAATCACAAATAAACAAGCAGTCTAATTTTAACATCAAAATAGGCATGAAGATAAGAGAAGTTGAATGCTCCCCTATGAATCCTGAACTACCCAACCACCCAGGAGCACAGCGTTAGCCCACAGTGCATCCCACGGCAGCCTGGTAGCCCCTAGAGGCTCTGCGGGGAAAGGGGACGTTTCTATGGCGGGAGAGCTTTTTAGATGGCGCAGAAGTGAGGTTCTCAGAGTAAGGCCATGGCCCTTACTCGGAGGTCGAGAACCAGTGGCAACAGTAGCCGCTGGTCCAGCCCCCGCTCCACTCCTCCCCCCCCCCCAGGAAGGCCCTACCGTCCCACCCCGAAAGGCTGCATCACCGGCGAGCAACGAAGTCACCACTGGCTGGTAAACGGTGTTCCCTCCAGGGTGCACAAGGGCAGCATTGCCATGGCACTGCCCCTGGGCCAGCAAGAAGGGCTTACCACTGGCACTGGAGGCGCTTTATGGTGCCATGTGCAACAGTTGCCTGGGAGATATGGACGTACCATCCATAGTAATGGGCTTTGGATTGGGCCCTTAGTATGTTGCCCAAAATTGTGTTTCCCAAGGCCAACTCAGACTGACATCAGAAGTAAGTCAGACTGGGATGAAGTGCCCAGGATGAGGAAACGTAGGTACTTAAGGTGTAGCAAGGTTAATATTAACACAACTTTAAACAATAAACAGGGCAGACATGTGAACAAAGGAAAGTGGTCTCATCATCATGTCTCATTAGGACCTAAAACAAAGATGGCACTTAAGACCAACAGTCTTTTAAAATATTTAAAATAAATATCTTTAAATATTTATTTAAAATACAGATTTTAGAATTGAAAGCTGTAATTAATTGTTGACCAAGAAATATTGTTAGCTATCTGTAAATCCCAACTAAGCTGATTTTGGCTACTTCTAATCATATATACAACTATTCTATTTAAAGATACGTTATAATTATGTATTGTTTCAGTATTTATATGAACAAATCAATTCTTGAACTTACTTCCATAGCTTCTACAGTATGTTATAATTACAAACCAGTCAACATCAGAAAAGAACATTCTGAATAATTACATAAGCTAAAAAGCTAAAAGCAATATGTATTTGAACAATTTTTTTTGATAATTTACAGTTTACAAAGGGTAACATCCAGAGTACAGCATACATTATCTTCATGTATCCAAGTCCCCTCCAAAAAGGTGCATTCCACTTGCACAAAGGCCTCTTTCCTTCATACAAGGCCCTTACCGTAAATACAAGGACTCTCTGTATAAGCGAAATACTTCTTCTGTTCTCAGGAGGCATTCACATTTACAGAATGCATTACATGGAACACATGGAAGCATTACTCTGGATGCCACCCAAATAATCTAGCCAACCAAAACTTGTGCTTGCTAAGTACTCCACCCCGTACTTGAAAAGAAGGGAAGGTGTCTGATATCACATAGGCACTCAGAGCTCAAGAGAAATTACACAGATACTAAAGTGAGCACTCTCACATTAAGAGTGCAATCCTAACCTGGAGTTAGGCCGGCACAGTTAGGCCAGCAAAGTTTGGCCAGCACAAGGGACACCACAAAATACGTTTGGACCACTCTCAGAGTCAGAGATGCCAGCACACAGACATGCGCCATCCTCCCTGACTTTGAGAGTGGTCCAAACACGCTTTACAGTGTCCCTTGTGTCGGCCAAACTTTGCTGGCCTAACTGTGCCAGCCTACCTCCAGGTTAGGATTGCACCCTAAAAGGTGCTGCTGCCAGGGATGAACTGGCAAGCATATCTACTGACTCTTGCCTTTTGATACCATAGAAATATATGTGGGTAGCATCAAAAGTGAGACAATATAATTTTGGTATTTAATGATCAAAGACATTCAATCAACCCATCAAGACTAAAAGGGGGAAAGGGGGAAGTGCAAGTGTCAGGGAATGCCCATAAATCTAGTCAATGAAAGATAAAGAAAACATTATGAAAAGCTAAGAAATTACCATGCAGAATTATCCTTCATTTTATGAAATCCACTAAGGTTAATTAACCAAAGCATTCTTTGATGCCAGGACAGAAACTTAGCAACAGTCCAGCTGATTCTAGAATGGTGATGCTCATGTTGTCAATTGAAATGAAAAAGTCCAACTAATGCTGAAAACAGAAACAAGGACAATTCCAGTTATAGATGGATCACACTCCTAGATAGACATTTGAGTGAGAATGTTACCTACTTTTCTTTCCTTCAGACAATCTGCTTGAGCTACTTCCAAGCGGGCTTTAAAGTGTTCACAATCCATTCTCAGTTGTTCCAGTTCATGCTCTTTCTTTTCAACAACTAAACAAATGGAGAGCCCAAATGCAAAAACACAAATCAGAATAAATATTATCAATGACTACAGTTTGCTGTTAGCAAATAACCAGTCAGTTAGCAAACCATAATAATAAAGTGGCTATGTAATTAGGAGCCAATCCTACTACGACAGCGCTGGCATTAAGCCCTAACCGCTGGCGCCAGTACCATGAAAGTGCTGTAAGGCACTTCTAGCACCGCTGGTAAGAGCTTAATGATGGTGCCAACCCAATGCCAGGCCCCAGCTCCTGGAGGATCTGATGGGAGCCACCCGGTGGTAGGTAAAACTGCCACTGGTAGTGATCTCATTCAGGGTGGGGGACAGAAGTGGGCTGGGGAGGAGTGAAGTGGGGTGTGGGACTAGTGGTGGCCTCGATCACTGGATCCTATCCTCTGTGTCAGGTCATGCGGCCCAACACAGAAGCCCTCAAACAACTGGCACAGACTTAAGGAGGCTCACTGACGGCTCATTACCCTTACACAGGGGAACACAACAAACGTCCCTTTCTCCCAAGGTGCCTCCGACAGTTGCCTGGCTCCCGCAGGATACAGTAGTAACTATTTTGCTACTGTTGGTCCTATAGAGGCTGTGCCAATGGAGAGGGTGCTTCATCCTTCGGGCACAAAAGGCGGGGTAAAAATCTATTAATAAATAAAATAAATAAATCCTGCAGAAGCAGGGGCAGTCACGGAGGCTTCCTCAAAGCAGAGGAATGTTTGTTCTCTTACCTTGGGGCTGCATGAATGCTGAAAGGTTGGATAGGATTGGGCCCTAAGTTAGGTTTTCGCACAACAGTGACATAAGGTTTGGTCTGTACTATAGGGTTAATCAATCTTTCAGACTTACATGTCATCAGAATCTTGCAATCCCTTATACAGTGATGAAGAATGTACATGGTAAAATACAGCAGTAATAGATACTACAGAAATTATTAGGGTTTGAGGAATAAGCTGTAAACATGTCTGAGGGCATAGTCTAAAGTCACATAGTACAGCAACCATCTGATCTGAACTGGTCAATGCCAGGATAGGAGAGTGCTTGGGAATTTATGCTCTGTACATCACCTTGAGTTGAAACCATATCCACAGTTTCAGGTATCCACAGTGGGAGTCCGGAAGGGAACCCCAGCGGATACCAGGGCATGCCTGTAAATGCAAATGTGCATAAGAAACACCAACAATGCCCTGTGTTCCCAGGTAAAAAAGTTTGAAACAAATCACACAAGCAAAAACACAGGTGGTCAGGGGTGGGCTGTATGTGTGCGCGTTGTGTATATTTGGTCCTCAGTTTTCCTTCTTTCACAGCTACTTGAAGCTGAACAAAGTTAACCACCATAAACTAGGTTGCATTTCAGCTAACTACAGAATTAATTATGGTTGCTAATACTATATAGTGGAACTCACTTGCTTCAACAGCATCCAGTTTTTGAACACTCTCTACAACATCTCCATTCAATATTCGCGGCAAAATGTCATGCAATTGCATCACTTCAGTCGTCAGCCTCTCCAAGACACTCTTTCTGACTTTAACAAATTCACCTTTTACTTCAGTTGTCTGAAACAAGAAAAAACAATTTTATTTTAATGTTTTTTTAACTCTGAAATGTACTTGTCACAGTTAGCATTCCAGCTATAAAACACATTAGCCAAAATCCACTACACAGTTGGATTGTGTATACAGGCATGTCCCGGTATCTGCTGGGGTTCCATTCTGGACCCCACTGTGGATACCTGAAATGGTGGATACTGGGGATGCCTTTTTAAAGATAGGGGAACATCAGTGGTTTCGCCACAACAAAGTTAAAAAAAGAGATTTGTTTAATGTTCTCCTGTCTTTTTAATAGGCATCCCAGTATCCGTGGTATCGATGGATCACTGAAAGAATGGATACCATCAGTGGACACCAGGGCACACCTACGTACATAAGGATCTAACAGCCCAATCCTGAGCTGCATGGCGCCACAGGCGCAGCAGTAGCCAAACAGCTACTGCTGCATCCCACGGCAGCCAGGCAGTAAGGGTGCAGGGCGGGCGATGGATCCCCTCGCCTCTGCGCCAGCTATTTTGCAAGACACGGAGTTTGGGATCCAGCAGCAAAGGTTGCCACCAGTCCCACCCCACTCCGCCCCTCCCTTGCGCAGGAATGCCCTCCTGCCCTGCAAGTGAGCAACGCCGGCAACTGGTACACTTACCGCTTGCATGCTTGCGTTGCTGCCTCTGGGTGGTGTGGGGCCAGCCCTAGCCTGGTACCAGCTGTAAGGCCTTCATGACAGAAGTGCCGCCTTCACAACAGAGACTCAGGGCGCAATCCTAAACTGAGTTAGGCTGGCATAAACTAAGCCAACAAACAAACTCTTCACCTACCCCTGCACAGTCTTTCTAGTGGCTGTTGCTGGCGGTCTGCCTTTTTTTAGATTGTGAGCCCTTTTGGGACAGGGAGCCATTTAACTTTATTATTATTACTATTTGCCTGTAAACCGCTTTGTGAACTTTGTGTTGAAAAGCGGTATATAAGTACCTTGAAAAAAAAAAAAAAAAGTTTGGCCAGCATAAGGGACACCATTATGGCCAAACTTAGCTGGCTTAGTTTATGCTGGCCTAACTCCAGTTTAGGATTGCACCCTGAGTCTCTGTTGTGAAGACGCTGTGAAGTCTGTTGTGAAGGCGGCGTTTCTGTCATGAAGGCCTTACAGCTGGTGCCAGGCCACAGCTGGCCCCGCACTGCCCAGAGGCAGCAACGCAAGCATGCAAGCAGTAAGTATACTGGTTGCCAGCGTTGCTCACTTGCAGGGCAGGAGGGCATTCCTGGGCAGGGGAGGGGCGGAGTGGGGTGGGACTGGTGGCAACCTTTGCTGCTGGATCCAAACTCCGTGCCTCGCAAAATAGCTGGCGCAGAAGCGAGGTACACTCATACTGCCCACGTTAAGCCTGACAGGACTGAGCCCTAAGTCAGGTAATTTTGACACTGACACAAGCACAACTATAGCTTGTCAAACCATCTTAAAAGCCCAAGATTTTGTCACATTCTAATATCATACCAAGAAATAGAATCCAGGCAGGCATATGACGGGAACTGACAAAATAGTATCCACTGAATTCTATGGGGTAAGGCAGTGGTATTCAAACTTTTTAGACCGGGACCCACTTTTTAGAATGGCACTCATGTCGGGACTCACTGGAAGTGATGTCATTAACTTGGAAGTGATGTTGTGGCAGGAAATGACACCATCAAGCAGAAAGAGCCATCACTGTGACATAATCAAATGACAGTCCTGAAATGCAAACAGGCATTCTTGGACTGCAGCAATGGCACAACCATGAAACATCCCTTACAGAAAGCAAGATTAGGACAAAATATGATATAAAAGCACTGAACAAAAAACAAAATTAAAGAAAAAACCCGCACTTGAAAATTCAAACTGTTAACACTCACAAAAGAAATATAACAAGAGTAAGGTCTGCAGTTTCCAAGTTGGCTGCTCCCAGCTTTTTGCAACCCACCTGACATCAGGTCGCGACCCACCAAGTAGGTCCCGACCCACAGTTTGAATACCGCTGGGGTAAGGTAAATTAGCTGCACTATGAGATACAGTTGAACAAAGGAAGACCTATTCCTCATGTTAGTCACTGGGTTCACAAGTGGTGGTTCAGTCTGACGTGAATCCTGATAGTCAATAGAATATAAAATAGGCAACTTGCTGACATTAAAAAGAGAAAATATATACAAATCTAAAATGGACTGGCAGTTGAGAAACAATGGCATTCAATTTCCTACATTACTTCTGTGATTCTAGGACTCTTACTCTGAATGTAAATTTCCGTCTCTGAAATGTGGGCAGTATTTTGTGCCTGGCAACTACCTGATTTGAGTTCCCAATCCTAATCCTTGGTATATTATGGTAGCCCTAATTCTCAATAATGTTCAGTGATGCAAATTCCACAAACCATTCACAAACGTGACCACAGGGCTGTGACCCAATTTTGGTTGGGTCGTGAAAATGACAGTGCTGGTTAGGCTATGTGCATCAAAGATTAAACAAGCCGCAACTTGGGGGAGGAGCACTGCTAACCAATCACCATTGTAGCCATGGTATTTATAAATCAAGCAGCATTCTCTAGGGCCCTGAAGTTTGGGAACCTGAAGTTTGAGGTAATTTATTAGGTTATCCTGCAATCCTTAGTTGGAAAGTTTTCTACGTATTCAACCTAAATATAAAATACTCTTAAAATTTCTGCATTCTGACCTGGCAACAAAAAGAATATTCTACTTCTTCTCTATGATACTCATCTGAAAATTTATAGCAAACCCCTGTAAGGCCTGCTTCTTGTACGTATTACAAAATTTTCACATAGAAGGCCCGTCCACATGTAAATTAATATGTAACATGGGTTCCTTTTGGTTTATTTATGAAAGTTATTGCAGTGAGGTAGCTAGAATGTCAGATTACGAGGTCCAGGTTCAAATCCCCACTCAGGGGAAGCAACAACGAATCTGCCTTTTCTGCCCATATTCATGCAGTAAGAAATCTGCTTTATAACCCAACTGTAAATACTTATGTTTAATTGAATGTTGTCCCACTTTACTAAATCAGACTTATTTTTAAGTAAATATACATGATTGCTTCTTGAAAGCACTGTATATCTTCAGTCAGCAAATCATTCTTCCAGCACCTCTGCCCTTCCTCAAAACCATCTTTTCCAAACTGCCATTGGATTATATAAACTCTCACTCCCAATCACAGCCAAGATTCTCTTCTCCCTATACTGGTCACACACTCTCCATCCCCCTACTTTTAAAAAGCAAATTCCATTGGAGTGGGGATCTATCTATAGCCCTGTTCAGAAGTAACAGTACCCAGGTACCCAAATAGGAGTGTGTCAGATATCCCCAATATGCTCTACAGACCCATCTTCCACTTTCCCAGTGTTTGTCTGCGGAAGCAAATGCTGAAACTGGGGAAAGTTTTGATTCTTGGTTTAAAAAGCTTAGCATCCAGCATTCCAGATCGTAGAAGGAAGCTCTTCTTAGGTACAGCATTTGTCTCTGCAGAGAAACTATACAATCAGGGAGAGTAGGGTGCCTTGGCATGAGAGGGGATCTAGCCAACATGCTCAGTAATCCCAATAATGTGAAAGACTCATATTGCCTGTGCAACTCTGGAAGATGTCATGTCATACTGACAGAATGTTTGCATGTGTTTATGAATAATCTGAACATACAAAGATTTAAGATCACGTGTATTCTGTTTCTGAACACCCACATCTGAAGAGGAATTTTCTTGGGCTACCACAGGTTAATGAAATGTCAATTAATTAAATACTGCAAAATAGTTATTACCAATATGTAGGGAAATTTCCCCCCCCCCCAGCCAGCACCTGATTACTGGCCACTCAATATGGTCTTAATTAATCAGAAATACACAAATTTACAAATAAAGCCATTATGAAGAAATGGCAATTTGTTTTTAGATGTTGCAGCAGACCCTATCTTAGAAGAGACATTCCCTGCTGTATGACAGAGAAGGGGGAATTCCTCTCCTATAATGGTGCCCACAATTGGGCTATTAACTGAGCCAGATTATAAGAAAATTAGATATTGCATTTATAATTTTCTTATAATCTGGCTCAATTAATCCAGTCCACCCTTTCAGTCAATCAAAGTTTTTAATCAAATAATCTGCAGTTTACAATATTATGATCATTATTATTATGCTCATTCGGCTTTTTGCCAACGATCCAAGAAACAGTTCTGAAGAGGCCAGTATTTTTTTCAGAAAAGATAATGTAACTAGTAAATCCAACCAAATCTTGCAGCCATCAGACTTTCTGGTGTTGGATTCTCCTCATATTTGGAAGTAAATGCGATAGAAAGGAACGTGAAGCCCAAGTCTATTCTTCCACAGCTTCCCGCCTGGACAGTAGATGGAGGCTTTTTGTGGCCAAGAGGGAGTGTGGGGGTGGCTACTAACTAATGCTGATGCCAGAAGGTTGTTGCATTCCTTTTAAAAAAAAAATTACATAAGAACATAAGAGCCCTGCTGGATCAGGCCAAGGGCCCATCTAGTCCAGCTTCCTGTATCTCACAGTGGCCCACCAGGTCCCTCAGGGAGCACCCGAGACAACAAGTTGCTTGCATCCTTTTGCCAGTCCCTTGCACTTGGCATAATATTGGCATCTTTATTCTCAACTTATTTTTTTTTAATAATATTCTAGTCCAACGTTATAGCCATATATTGGGGTCGGTCAGTCATTCCGTGCCTCATTTTATAATGTGTGCCGCAGATTCGTGTCAGCTCTCAGGGAGAAGGAGAGCCCATGGAGGGGATCAAGGAAAGAAAAAGAGGACTTGCAGAAGATTTCTAAATGCTACGGCAGAGAGTTGGGCCACCGCGCTCCTCCCGACGGGGCTGAAGCAAAAGACTTCGGATCGCATTTCAAGAACCCGCGAAGCGGTTGGGGGGGGGGAAATCCACCACACAGCCAACGGTCCCAAGATACCTGCTGTCCCTCCCCGGAGCTGCACGCGCTCCCATAACTCCCGCGCTTCATAATAGCGCCAGTCCGCTAAGAGCAAAACCACAAGGTTTTCTAACTCCACCCCCCTTCCCGAGCCCTCTGCGTCACGTGATGCTCGCCGAGCGCTACCAAATCAAGGAGGTTGGATGTATTATACCTCCATGTACCAAATTCTTGAACCAAATGCCTGCACAGCCTCGACTTCCGGTTAAAAAATTTTTTTAAGCCACCAATAGCCATGATGCCCGGAGCTCGTTGAATGTTGGGGTTGCTTAACGGCTTCGTAGTGCGGTGGCCAAAGACAGCCGCTTGCCTGGCATTGGAAGTTATCGTGGAAACCCGTAAAGATAGGAAGGCTAGCCTGGCTTTCAGGTTGATTTGGAATCTTCCGGTTATGGCTGCTAATTCATTAAATCGTCGTAAACGACGTTATTGGGGAGTGAGTCACATTGAATTTAGTGGGAGTTGCGTCTGAATAAACGCCGTGCAGTATGTATAGACTTGCATTGCACCAATGATAACCGCAGAACGTGTATAGGATCATGGAGTTATAATAAACCACAGGAGGGAACATGACGTCACAGACTTGAAGCCGACTTACTAATATGGCTGACTCACATCAGCGCCGCGAAAGGGGCTCTCTCGCTCGCACGGCGCGCGTGTAAAAGTAAATCTCCCTGCCCGTGTGTAAAAGTTTATTTCAACGTCTTTAAGCATGACTTCGTGTTCTGCATACGGGTGTGCGAATCGCTGGACGAAAAATGGGATTACTTTCCACAGGTACTTAAAATCATTGTAATTAATTGATACTGAAGAATATTACCTCATAAAGTATGCAGCCCTTCACAAACTGAAGTAGATATGAATAAATAAAGTAAAAATAAAAATATGTAATATTTTTGAAATTCTGAACATTAACAGAGTTTGTTTTATGGGGGGGGTGAGTGTAGAAGTTTTAAAAAATACACTTAATAGCCTAGAAGTGAAAAAGAACTACTCTCCTATTGACAACTACTTTTAATGTAATGAGAGATTTTAATGTAATTTTCCTACATATTTATCTGATTTTTGCCCACCCTCCCCTTTTTTTCTTTCCTTCCCGTTCACACTTTATTCCTGCTTGTGTAGATTTCAAAAAATAAGCCTGTCAAAGCAGTGCAATCCGAGTTTACATAGGCAGCAAGCGGCATTTCGTCCGGTGTGTTCAGTAATATAAATCTGCGGAATTAAACCTTGGAATTGCATATTAACTCATAATATGGTTACCAATGACGTTTCTCCACGATCACACGTTGTTATTTTGGTAAGTTTTTACTTCAGGAGTAAACGATTCAGCCCTAAACATCATGCGAAAACCCATTTGAAATGCTTGGAATGAGCAATGTTTTGCACTCACCAACATGGCCGCTAAGCCCGCCTCCTGGGAGTCAATCTGTCTGTATTGAACTCAATGGGCACGGCCACCCCCTGTATAGGATGCACGTCAATAGAACACAGACGTCTGTATTCGAGTGCATCCCGGCTTGGGGTTCGACTGGGCGCTTAGACTAAACTGCTCTACCTATAAATGTGCACGCAATATAATGCTTTATTGACTACAGTGGTGTTGGAGGGCACTACCAAGCCATCTCAAAATGCACTATAGGCATGTTAACAATGAACTCCATTACCGCTTCAAATGTAATGAACATCACACTCCGTCTCCCCTTTCTTCAGCCAGCAACATGGAATGGATGGTAACAGTTATCTTCATTTCACAGATTGTACAGGCATACATTTCATCGCTTTGTTCTTCAATTTCAGTTTTAACCACATTTCAAATTTCATCCACATACTTCCCTTTTTTTGTGCAATTTCATCCAATCTTCCATGATGTTCATCAATGTTCTTTATTTTTATTTGTTTATTTGGGTTCCACATGCATTTGCATGTGTTATGTATTTACTTTTTTAACTGAAACCTTGGATACATAATCAGTGGATTTGGGGGCACACCTGTATTCTAATACAAGCTATTATTATTATTATGAATATTTATACAATATACTGCTTTTGAATAAGAGTAGTTCATAAAACTGTTTACTCAGTGAAATAAATCAATAAAATTGTTTCCTGTCCCAAAAGGGCTCATTTAAAAAACAAAACACATAAGAATATACGAAGAACCCTGCTGGGTCAGGCCAAAGGCTCATCTACTCCAGCTTCGTGTATCTCACAGTGGCCCACCAGATGCTTCAGGGAACACACAAGACAACTAGATACGTGCATCTCGTTGCCACTCTCCTGCATCCAGCACCAAGGTAGCCTACCTCTAAAATAAGGAAGTTGCACTAACCAGCATGGTTTATAGCCTATGATTGACTTTTCCTCTAGAAATCTGACCAATTCCCTTTTAAAGGCGTCTAGGCCAGATGCCATCACCACCTCCTGTGGCAAGGAGTTCCACAGATTAATTACCTGCTGGGTAAAAAAGTATTTCCTTTTATCTGTTCTCACTCTCCCAACACTCATTTTTAGTGGATGTCCCCTCGTCCTGGTATTGTGAGAGAGGGAAAAGAACCTGCCTCTATCCACTTTATCCATCCCATGCATAATTTTGTATGTTTCAATCAAGTCCCCTCTCAGGCGCCTTTTTTCTAGACTGAAGAGCCCCAAACGCTGTTGCCTTTCCTCATATGGAAGATGCCCTAGCCCTGTAATCATTTTAGTCGCTCTCTTCTGCACTTTCTGCACTTTCTCTTTCTGCACTCCTATATCTTTTTTGAGAGGTGGCAACCAGAACTGTACAGAGTGCTCCAGATGTGGCTTTACCATCGATATGTACAATGGTATAGTAATATTGGCTGTTTTATTCTCAACCCCTTTTTTAATTATCCCAATAATGAAATTGGCCTTTTTCACTGCTGCCTCACATTGGGTTGACACTTTCATTGAATTGTCCACTAGCACTCCAAGATGTTTCTCCTGATCCATCACAGAAAGCTCAGAACCTAGTAGCCTATATGTGAAGTTTTGATTTTTTGCCCCAATGTGCATCACTTTGCACTTGTCTACATTGAAATGCATCTGCCATTTTGCTGCCCATTTCCCCAGTTTGGAGAGATCCCGCTGGAGCTCTTCACAATCCCTTATGGTTTTCACCACTTGGAAAAGTTTGCTGGTGAAATCCGCAAACTTGGCCACCTCGCTGCTTATGCCTGTCTCCAGGTCATTTATGAACAAGTTGAAAAGGATGGGTCTCAAGATGGATCCTTGGAGCACTCTGCTTTTTACCTCCCGCCATTGTTAAAATTGTCCATTGACCCCCAATCTTTGCTTCCTACTCCTCAACCAATTTTTAACCCACAAGAGGACCTGCCCTCTTATTCACTGACTGTGAAGTTTTCCAGCAGCCTTTGGTGAGGGACTGTGTCAAATGCCTTCTGAAAATCCAGATATAGAATATCCATAGGTTTGCCAGCATCCACATGCCAATTACCCTTTTCAAACCTATGTATGGGACAGCATAGTCTTACCATTTAGATTCACTAATGTGTTACATTTAAAGGTAAAGGTTTCCCCATGGCGGAACGGTCTAGTCATGACTGACTGTAGTGGGCGGTGCTCATCTCCGTTTCTAAGCCTGTAAAGCCGGAGGACAAGCTTCCGTGGTCATGTGGCCAGCAGTAACCTTCCCACCGAAGTGGGATTTCTACTGGGAAAATCTACTCGGATTTTTACGTGCTTTCAAACTGCTAGGTTGGCAGGAGCTGGGACAAGGTTGGCAGGAGCTGGGAGCTCACTCTGTTGTGTGGTCTCGAACTCGTCAGAAAGCCCAGCAGCAGCAGTTTAACCTGCAGCGCCACCACGTCCCCTCGTTACATTTACCGATAGGCTATAGGTTATGTACAGCTCTCACATTACAACTATCCATATATGAAAGAACACCAGTGAAATTATCAACCAACCAAACTAGCTTGAGCCAGAAAATGAAAAGTAATTTTGGAGAGACTATTGATTTGTTCCTGCTCCAGAATAAATGTTTTTTTGTTCTTTTTGGGCACATGTGTTCCTGCAATGAATTGTGTGAGCCAATCTTTTGGACATGATACGAATAATATTGCCTCAGACCACCTTTGGAGGCCTTCTAGCCTTCTACAGTGATTTGTGTACTATACTGAACAAGTCTTATCCCCCTAATTTTATTAGGACTGCTCCAAAATAAGTACAGTACAGTATTCTATAGCTTGCAGTGTACTTCGAACAATGTATTTGGAACCTAATTTCTCCTCCCGCCCCGTGATTCGACAGTCAAAGCCAGAGTGTAAGAAGGAATCCTCATTCGGTACAGCCATAGAGGTAGAATAACTGGAGATGACATGGTATTATTTTCTTGAAGCCATGGGTATACAAATATGGCTGACGCAGATCTTTCCCGCCAAGAAGGGTTGCCGCAAATTCACTAATAAAACTCTCCCTGCACGTGTGTAAAAGTGAATCGCAACGTCTTTAATAATGCCTGCGTGTTCTGCATATGGGTGCACGAATCGCTGGACGAAAAATGGGATTACTTTGCACAGGTACTTAAAATCATTGTGATTAATTGCTACTGAAAAATATTACTTCCTAAAGTATGCAACCCTTCACAAACTGAAGTAGGTATGAAGAAGTAAAAGGAACTCAATCCACACACAACCTTCAGCAGTGATTTTTTGGATACAAAATGTTTGGTTTGCACGCCAGTAAGACTACACATTTGGCCGCTCATCTGAATACATTACATTACCGAAAGCGGAACTGTTGTTGTTGTGAATTTTACACCAAATGTTATGTGCACGTCAATAAGACGACACATTTGATCATGCTTCCAAATAATATAGGTACATCATTCCGATGCGCATCCGAATAATCACTGCCCACAACCTTCTAAGCAGCGCATTTCCCTATAGTTCTCCTGTAATATTTTCGAAATTCTGAACATTAACAGAATTTGTTTTATAGGGGGGGGGGTGAGTGTAGAAGTTTAAAAAAATACTCTTAATAGCCTAGAAGTAAAAAAGAATTCCTCTCATATTGACAAGTGCTTGTGTTATACATTGAGAGATTTTAATGTAATTTTCCTACATATTTATCTAATTTTTGCCCACCCTCCCCTTTTTTTCTTTCCTTCCCGTTCGCACTTTATTTTTGGTTGTGTAGATTTCAAAAAATAAGTCTGTCAAAGCAGTGCAATCCGAGTTTACATAGGCAGCAAGCGGCATTTCGTCCAGTATGTTCAGTAATATAATTACGCGGAATTAAACCTTGGAATTGCATATTAACTCATAATATGGTTACCACTGATGTTTCTACACGATCACACGTTGTTATTTTGGTAAGTTTTTATTTCAGGAGTAAATTATTCAGTCCTAAACACTACCAGAAAAGCAATCTGAAATGCTTGGAATAAGAATTGTTTTGAGTACACCAACATGGCTGCTAGGCCCGCCCCCTGGCCTCAGTTTTCTCCTATATCTTCTTAAGGGATGTCCTCTCCTGACCATCTAACCTTTTTGGGTACAGCAGCGATCTAACAATCCCTGATCCGTTCTGCGTGAGCCTTTGTATTGTGGGAAAACAGATAAGCCCGTTCGAAACGCCACGCACCAACTTCTGCCCGGGCCTCCAATGCGTGGGCTTTCGAGTGTTTGCTTTGCGGCTGTCTGTTGGCTACAGACTTCAGAGATCAGAAAATACCAGAGAGACGGATCCTATTACACTTAGGTCTACATACATGTACTGATTATAGACCACGTTGAAACCAAGGAGGTTAGATTGAAACCACGTTGAAATTGGAGCAGCCATTTTTAAATATCTCACCTCCCCCAGGACAGAAGCGAGAGCGGCACAGGGAAATCCATTCCAGGATCTCGACGTAGCCGTCATTGCACTCCCCAGGCCAGACCAAATCTCGGGCTCCATGGACTGGCACGCAGGCAACGCCTTTCATTTTTGAACGTTTAAAAACTTTAAATAATCACAGGTTCCACATGAAATAACAGCCAACTCCTCTTCTGGGTGAACGACTCTTGGGCTGCAATCCTATCCACACTCACCTAGGAGTAAGTCTCATTGTCTCTAATGGGGCCTACTTCCGAGTAGGGCATGGGCGTGGGCTCTTGGTCAACCTCAGAGCCCAAGCCTATGCATATCTACTCAGAAGTAAGTCCCATTACAATCAATGGGGCTTACTGCTAGGTAACTGTGCGGGTAGGATTGCAGCCTTAAGTAGAATCCTGGATTTCTCCATTGAGGTCTACGGAGAGCTCTCACTTCCACCCCACGATAAACCGGAAGCCGGCCGTGAACGAATCTAGTGGTTCGTAGTCTACGCCTGCGCGTGTCTGTGACGCCATCCGCAAGCGTTCTACGGGCCGCCTGAGCTCCGCCCACTTGGGGGTGGCGCGCTCTGTCCGGCCAGGGCAGGGAGGAGTAGGGTCGTCCGTGGTGGATCATGGCTCCTGCCGCTGTCGCCTCCGCTGGGCAGCCTCCTGAGATCCAGTTCGCGCAGAGGTTGGCGGCCAACGAGAAGAAGATCCGAGATCGGGCTCTGAAGAAACTCCGTGGCTACATCACTCTCAGGACACGGAGACCGGAAGGTGAGCTCTGAGGGAAAGCACGTGGGGCACAGGGAGCACGCTGTGCCCGTGCCCAGGTTCCCGCTTGAGTGGCAGGGGGGAAATAGAAATGTGTGCTTGGTAGAAACGCCTGGAAGGGACAGACAGGCGAGATAGTGAGGGGAAACACATGGGCTTCAGCGTCTAGGGTGCTTGGGACAGGGATCTCAAGTGTAGAGATACCATTAAACTTTGGAGAGAAGGGAGAGCTGTAGTTACATGAGAGGGTATGTTGTTGTAGTAGGAAGAACAGGTGTGCATTGTGTAAGAGCAGGTGCTGTTTTACTTTTCTTTCTCATTTCTCTAACATGCAATTTCCTTTTGGTGTTTAAGGCGGCTTTAGCCAAGAAGAACTATTAAAAATATGGAAAGGACTCTTTTATTGCATGTGGATGCAGGATAAACCCTTGCTGCAGGTACGTTAATCTGTCTGTGTTCACATGTAGAATAAAGATCTAGTGTCTATAATTCACCTTGCATGTGTAAACCAGTCTGTGTTTTTACTTGGAAAGTAAATCCTATTTCCAAAGCATGCACAAGATTGTTATCTGCTCTTTATATGTTTAAAAATGTAATATTTTTCCAGGCTTGAAAAAGGAAGCTTACTGGGGGGAAAAACACAAAATAAAGCTAACAAAAACAGAATTAAACAATAAAAACAATCATGCAGTAATTGAATTCAATTCAATCATTAAATATTTTCTAATCTGAAATTTTCTAATCCAAAATTTGGACATATTATTATTGTTTTAATGCATAATTATAGAGTGGGATTTCAAGAGGCGAGAGAAATGTTGAATTTTTTGGGTTTAAATATCACTGCTGTCAGAATTTCAAAGCAGATGGATAAGGAAATTAGGTGGATTTGGGATTGCGCACAGAGTCTTAGAATTATTCATATTTAAGGGATGGCTCGTGTAATCTGCTTTTGCTGCATCGTTTTTTTTCTTTTCCCCTTTTAGGAGGAGTTATCAAACAACATATCACAACTTATCCATATAATTGAGGATATGGAAGCTCGTAAGTCTTTGCATTTTTCATATGCATATGTATTCAGAGACTTGTGGCCAAGGCTTTTTGTTATTTATAAAGACATATTGTGAAATAAAGTCAGGGTTTTTTTGTGTTGTTATAAAGGTTATTATAAAGCCAACATCTAGGTCAGCGGCTTCCAAACTTTTTAGCTTCAGGACCCACCTAAAAAAAATTTCATTTTGCCAGTTGCTCAAGCCTCTATGGCAGTGTTCCCAACCTTTTTAGCACTGGGACCCACTTTTTAGGTATGACAACATGTCGAGACCACCACCCCCAGACCATAACGTATGTCATTAAGCACCAAATGGCATCATTAGGCCTGTAAAACATGTATGTAGATTACCATAGGCTACCAAATGCTCAACAGTTGTTTTCAGATATGTGAAAACAACTTGAACTTTTTTTCAAAAACGTATTTATCTGTTTGGGGGTTCCCTGACAATGTTGCAAAATGCATTTATGGCAGTAAATGGTGTCTCCATGAATCCCTGAAAATCAATTTGTGACCCCCCAGGTTGGGATCCCCTGCTCTATACTGATTGGACAACGGTGCCCCCCCCCCAAATAGCAGGTTGTTTAACCCCTAATGGACATAGCCTAATCTGCCTTGTCAGTTTCCACCAAAAATTTGGTCATGACCCAATGGTGGGCTGTGGGCCACAGTTTGGGAATTACTGATATAGATAAGATACATGAAGGACTTCATGCACTCAAAGTGCGATACAAATCTTTAGCGTTACTAACTTCAAAAAAAAGCAGATGTGTCTTCTTTGTCATTCTCAGGCAGGGTTTTGACAGCCAGCAGGTTTATCAAATAGACCATGGGGAGGGGTCCAGTTCCTGGTTGACTTTTTATGTTGAGTCACTATAGTCACTACAGCTTCACATGGCTTTGCTTCCTCTGGAGTGCCTGCTTCCAAGGAGCTTCAGCAAGATATGTTTATTTCCTTGACCTCTGTAAAGTCTAGTATAAGAGTTTCAGGCAGACAATTGTGAAGGCTAACATAACTGGAATGGAACTTAAGCCTCAACTTTGTTATTTTTCTGCAGGACACTTGTTCATTCAGACTTTCTGGCAAACCATGAACCGTGAATGGAATGGAATTGACAGGCTGCGCCTTGATAAATTTTACACGGTAAAAGCAAACTCTGCAAATGTTGTTGAAGGACAAGGAATCCTATGATGCAGGCTCATTTCAGAGTTGTCTGCTAAAAATAATGGCAAGAGCTGTTGAGGATCCACCTGTTTTAATTAAGTCACAGCCCAGTCCTAACCTGTGCTGGCTCAGCCAGGCATCATGACCCGCACTGTATCCAGCATAGGTTAGAAGGCAGCTGGATATCTCTTCTGGGTAAGAGGATATATTTCTCCCTACCCTCTGTTGAGCCCCAGCCTGCCATATGGGACTTCTCAGATCCATGCTAGCTGTTTAGTTGGCGCAAATCCGGGAAGCCTGGTGTAACGCCAGGAAGGATACAGCAGCGGAGGTCTCTGCTGACTCTGCCCCCCTTCTGGGCCCATTCTACCCTTCCCTTGCTCCAAAATGCCACTTTCCTATGCTCCTGCAGTGATCAACACAACCCTATCTGCTCTGGCTGGCACGTCTCCTAGATGCAGCGCCATCAGGCCAGTGCAGGCCTTCCCATGGGCACTTTTCTGACCCTGCACCAGTGCAGCAAAGGCTGTGCTGGCTCCCAGAAAGGCTTGGATAGTGCTGCCAGTTGTGTGTGTGTGTGTGTGTGTGTGTTTAAAATATTGGAGGCTCACAAATTTCTAGTAGTGGCTTGACCTGGGCATCATGCCGTTGCATGGTTTGAGCTGCCAAGTGGACAGCAGACAAAACATGATTTAGAACTGCTTTCCCTCTTTTCCCCTTTTTTTGTTACCTGGAATCATAACTCCAGGTACTCCACTCCATCTCCATAAGGTAGCAAACACTGGAGGTGGCACAATGGCTGTAACTACGTTTAGTCAGTTCAAGCTTCACATCAAAGCAGAAGATCTCGTTTGCAAATGCAGTTAAAACTGTGGTGGCTGATGTTAGTTTGCAAGCTGATTGCATCCCATAGTTTTTCAAGTCCAGCATAAAGCTAAATCAAAGTTAACTATAGTTTTGGAATTATGTCTTAATTCAGGTAATCAGAATTTTTGTGTAACTTCCTGTCTTTGATCAGCTTCCAGATCTGTGACTACCTTAGAGTATCAACATATATTTTTGCCTGGCACCCAGATTTGAACTATAGGAGCAGAACAAACATGTTTGGCAAAACCATTTGATGCAGCCCTTCTAGGATTGTGTAATTTCAAGATGTAGGCTTTGTATTTTGAATGTTTTTCACCATGCTAAAAACATTTTGCATAAAAACTAATCTTATAGAAGAGGGTTCTAGCGCAGCCCTTTTCCTGACTTGCTAGTTTTTCTATGAGCAGAATTGATGAAGGGTTTGTATTAGCAATTTACATCATGCCTCAGTCATATGATTCCCACATTTGCATTCTTCAATGGAATAGATATACAGTCTGCCATAGCACAGTATATCTTATGACGTATCAGAGTATGTAGGTCAGCTCGTCTTCCAAAGGCAGAGAGGTTTTGGAATGGGGGAGCATTCCAGTATACGGAATGGGACCCCCATCTGCATTCCGTCATTGGTGCACTTCTGGAAGGGTAAGGAAGTTGACAATGTGTAGATCAACCCTAAACCTAAGCACATCCCACTGATTTCAGTGAAACTTGTTTTCTGCATAGGAGTTTAGAACTGGGTGTGAAAAATGTGTGTTTAGTAAGGGTTTACCTGCTGTGTAACCAATGGTGAGGGATTTCGGTATTATAGAGAAATACCCACAGTTGTATTTTTGTCTGCTTTATTGAATTAAAAATGCAAGATTAAACCTGATGACATTAAACCCACCATATTTCCACAATCTAGTCTGAGGGCAGGGAAATACTTCAATTTCTGTACAGAGGAAATTATTTTCCTCCCTGTAGAAAGAGACTCTTACTTAAAGATGTCTGTGTGTTTTCTTTGCAAACACTCCAATGACTAGAAAAATTATGATGGGATGTGTCTTTTCTCATCTAGTTGATGCGTATGATGCTGAGACAGTCCTTTGAAGTACTGAAAAGAAATGGATGGAATGAAAGGTAGGTGATCCTAGTCTGTTTGAGAGAAAGGGAAACACACATGCAGGGTCATGATTAAGTTGAAGAGGACAAAACTATAGAATCCAGAAATATGTAGCCTTCTTAAATGCATTCCCCAGCCCCCAAAATGTGAGAGAAGCCTTTTTTTCAATGTCATGTCTTGATGATGCAAACCTGCTCTACCCATATGAATCCTATCTAGAATTTTCCATTCAAAAGATCCACTGACTTAATAAAAGTATAGACTTGTGCAAGATAATTAATATGAATGTGTTTATATGTGCTTTATTTGCATAAAATGGTTTCAGATGAAAAACTTGGATTTATGCTTCAACATTATAGAAGTGTCTGTAAAGTTCAGAGCACTTATATATTTCAAGTCAAATGCCGATTTCAGAACTTCAGGTCAACCAACATATTTGGTATCTTGTGTTGTGGTATTGTTAACATCTTAGGGTCATTTTCTCAGGGGATTTATTGAGACAGTACTTACTGAGGAGAGAACTGGAGTCCTGGTCGACATGGACACTTGGTTGCTCCATGTGTATTTATTTCTAAGAAGAGTTGCCTTGACACAATCTTTAACCTTACTCATACCAGATAGATCATTCTTTATCCCAGATAGATAAAGAATGATATGAAGAACCCATCAACAATCCCACCTCCTTCCCAGGACCCAATCCACTTGCCCCTATCACCACCCACCCCATCCCATTTCTCCCTACCTCTTGAGTCTTCATGACAATCCTGTGAGGTAGCAGTCTGAGTGGGATCAGCCTTAGGAGCTGTAGGTCGAGAAGAGGATTATATTAAAAAACTTGGATAAGGCAGTACCATTACTGGATTTGATCCAAGCCTTCTCCTGCACAGGCTTTGAAAGGTTGCTGCAACGTTGCCTCCCCAAAAAAGACTTTGCAGCCCCATTGGGGTTTTGACCCACGAGTTGAAGAACACTGCCTTGACACATGCACGCATGCACTCACCTTCAATTGGTCCCAGAAAGGAGGTTTGCAGTTTCAGGATCTTGGAGCTACCAGCCATGCTCTTTCTGGGATACATATCATAAGGTTGAGCTCATACTAGTCCTTGCGCTCTGGTGAACATGGTAGACCTGATTGTATATTACTCCTTGTACTCAAGAAGCAGCGTAGAGTTTCTGCAAGTCACTAGGTCGAGATTTCTTTCTGATAAGCAGCATCTGAATGTTTTCTGATAAGATGCACTGAGCACACTTTTGGAGTGGCTGAGATGTCTCATGATGTAATACAGCTGAACGGATAATGATGCTTCTTTTTCCTTCCTCAGTTTGGCTGAGCCACTTCTGGATCTGCTAATGAAGGAGGTTATTCACTCTGACAGCAAATCTCCTGTTGGGATAAAATTGCATTTTATTGACATCTATTTAGAAGAGCTGGCTAAAGTTGGGGCCAAAGAGGTGGGTTTTTCTTTGTGATACGGGGCTAGGTGGCAAATCATGAAGCATCTGCTTAGAGCTTAATGGCCGGTTTACATGTTATGGCTTGTGTCCTAAGTTTAGTTATGACCAAGCCTACATACATTTGCATGGAGGGGCAGCCCAATCCTGAGCTGTCTGGCCACAGTGGTAGTCAAACAGCTACTGCTGCATCCAGCGGCAGCCATGCAGCCACTGGGGTCTCCTTGGGAAAATGGGATGTTTGTTCCCTTCCCCCAGGGAAAGCCCTGCCTCCTGCAATGGGGCTTCGCCAGCTATTTTGCTGGTGGAGAATCAGGCACCTCATATTGGGCAGCCTGGGCCAAAACAGGGGATAAGATCTGGCAGTGGAGGTAAGTATGGGCCTCACACCCCGTCCCTCCACCCGCCCAGTTCTGCCCTCCCAGCCCTCCTGGAATCCCCGAAATATCAGCGATGGTAAAACTTACCGCTCACTGGCTCTCAGTGTATGTATGTTTTGTTATTTTCACTTAGATTGGACTTAGTCTCTTATTGTTGGTTTCCGCTTTCCTTGTACCTGATAATTCTTAATTAATTTTTTCCAATTTATAATTTGTCAATATTTGTTAGTGCTGTCCAAATAAACTGACCAAGCCCTCATTGGGGGTGCTTTGCAAATGACAAAATTGTTTGAACTTTTTTCTGTCTCCGTTTTGTTGATCTTTAAAGATGCAGAGTTTTGTTTGGTTTTATAATAGTTGCTGTAATTCTATCTGAGCTTGCAAAATAAATGTCAGCAAGGCTGTTTTGATGTAATTTTCCATCTTATATTATTTTTGTACCGGGTGTGTCAGAAAGTTTCAACTCTGCTTAATGCAATTATTATAATATCAATATTAGGTGATGCTAGAATCACAGTAGTGCAACATTTAGGCTGCAATCCTAAATACACATACTCGGTTGTTGTTGTTCAGTCGCTAAGTCGTGTCCGACTCTTCGCGACCCCATGGACCACAGCACGCCAGGCCTCCCTGTCCTCCACTAGCTTCCTGAGTTCACCCAATTTCATATTCATTGCTTCGGTGACACTATCTAACCATCTCATCCTCTGTCGCCCCCTTCTCCTTTTGCCTTCAATCTTTCCCAGCATGAGGGTCTTTTCTAAAGAGTCCTCTCTTCTCATCAGGTGGCCAAAGTATTGGAGCTTCAGCTTCAGCATTTGTCCTTCCAGGGAGCAATCAGGCTTGACTTCCTGGAGAATTGACCGATTGGATCTCTTTGCAGTCCAGGGGACTCTCAAGAGTCTTCTCCAACACCATAATTCAAAAGCATCGATTCTTCGACGCTCTGCCTTTCTTATGGTCCAGCTCTCACAGCCATACATTGCTACTGGGAAAACCATCGCTTTGACTATGCGAACCTTTGTTGGCAGGGTGATGTCTCGGCTTTTGATTAAGCTATCTAGGTTCACCATAGCTTTCTTCCCAAGGAGTAAACGTCTTTTAATTTCATGGCTGCAGTCACCATCTGCGGTGATCTTGGAGCCCAGGAAAATAAAGTCTGTCACTGCTTCCATTTCTTCCCCTCCTATTTGCCAGGAAGTGATGGGAGTGGTTGCCATGATCTTAGTCTTTTTAATGTTGAGCTTCAAACCAATTTTGGCACTTTCCTCTTTCACCCTCATCAAAAGGTTCTTTAGGTCTTCCTCACTTTCTGCCAGTAGAGTGGTATCGTCTGCATATCTGAGGTTGTTGATGTTTCTCCCAGCAATCTTGATTCCAGCTTGTGAGTCATCCAGCCCTGCCTTCCTCATGATGTACTCTGCGTATAAGTTAAATAAGCAGGGTGACAATATACAGCCTTGTCGTACTCCTTTCCCAATTTTAAACCAATCGGTTGTTCCATGTCCAGTTCTAACTGTTGCTTCCTGACCCGCATAAAGGTTTCTCAGAAGGCAGATCAGGTGGTCTGGAACTCCCATCTCTTCAAGAACTTGCCACAGTTTGTTGTGATCCACACAATCAAAGGCTTTAGCATAATCAATGAAGCAGAGGTAGATGTTTTTCTGGAACTCTCTTGCTTTCTCCATGATCCAGCGAAGGTTGGTAATTTGATCTCTAGTTCCCCTGCCTCTTCGGAAACCAGCTTGTACATCTGGTAGTTCTCGATTCACATACTGCTGAAGCCGAGCTTGTAGGATTTTGAGCATGACCTTGCTAGCATGTGAAATGAGTGCAATGGTGCGGTAATTCGAGCAATCTTTGGCATTGCCCTTCTTTGGGATTGGAATGTAAACTGATCTTTTCCAGTCTTGTGGCCACTGTTGGGTTTTCCAAATTTGCTGGCATATGGAGAGCAGCACTTGGACAGCATCCTCTTTTAAGATTTGGAGTAATTCCGCTGGAATGCTGTCACCTCCACTAGCTTTGTTGTTAGTGAGGCTTTCTAAAGCCCACTTGACTTCACTCTCCAGGATGTCAGGTTCGAGCTCAGTGACTGTACCACTGTGGTTATCAGGAACATTTAGATCGGCCTTATAGAGTTCCTCTGTGTATTCTTGCCACCTCTTCTGAATCTCATCTGCTTCTGTTAGGTCCTTGCCATTTTTGTCCTTTATTGTGCCTACCTTAGCATGAAATTGTCCTTTGACATCTCCAAGAATTTTCTTCATACTCGGTAGTAAGCCTAATTGAGCACAATGGAATTTTCTTCCAAGTAAACATGCAAAAGGATTGTGACATTGAGCTGCTGCTCAGAATTCTGATAACATTTTGGTTTGGTTATGCAATACAGAAATTCTCATATTTCCTCCACATTTTTGGCCCCTTTTAACGGATCTAAGAGACAACCTCTAAATGGTGGTGCTCTTATATTTAGCAGGGTGGTAAAAATCAAAGCCGGTTATGAAGTGCTCCTAAAGGACTCCTCCAAATACACCATCCAGGTCTGGTTGCCACACTTCAAGAAGGATATTGTAAAGATGGAAAGAGTGCAATCAACTTGATCAGAGGGTTTTCCTTCCTTAAAAAGAGCAGCTCCAGCACTCGGGGCTTTTAGTTTGGAGAAAAGCCTGAAGATTTGATTGGTGTGTGTATTGTCAGTGTGTATGTGGTATATAATGAGAGAAGAGTTGCCTTTCTCTCTTGCAGTTAGAACCAGGGGTCACTCAAAGAAACTGGTTGGCAGGATATTTTGGATGGACAAAAGAGAGTACATTAGAAATTGGTTACAGCAAATAGCTTGGATGGCTTTAAAAGGAAGACTGGACAAGTTCAGTTCTATCAATGCTACCAGTCATGATGATTATCTGCTACTTCTGGATTCAGCAGCCTCTGAATACCATTTGGGGGGGGGCAATTGCCTGCCTTTTCTGTCCTGCTTGTGGGTTTCTCAGAGGCAGATGCCAGGTCACAGTGGACTACATGGGGCTGTGAGCGAGAAGGATTCCTTAATGATCTGTATATCTGTTTATTTATTGCAGCTCACGGCAGACCAGAATCTCAAGTTTATTGATCCATTCTGCAAAATTGTTGCCAGGACCAAGGAGTAAGTTCAATATCTGGGTTTGGCCATTCATATTTGGCTCTGAAACTTAAAGTGGTGTTTATTTTAAAAGAATGGGAGAATAAAGCATTATTCAAAAAGCATGTGGGAATAAACTGCATTGTCTTGTAGAGCAAAATTAAACATAGGTCGAAGCAGAAGTGGTGTTCGTGATGAGGGAAGGCTGGCTTCCTTTTGTGTGCCTGGAAATGAAAGTGTGTGTAGCTATGGGAACCATCTCAGCTTCTTTGTACTGATAAGAAACCTGATCCTTCAGATGCTACTGTAATATCAGAATACTAGAGAAAATATTGGATGAATCAACAGCTGGTAGCTTTTGGTTTGACATTCATGTGAGTGTGTGTGTGTGTGTGTGTGTGTGTGTGTGTGTGTGTTGCAAATTACTTTCACTCTTGTGAGCTTCCTGAGTTAGATTTCCAAAGGAAAAGATGGGATAAAAAGTACATGATTTGCGTATTTCACAATGTGCATTCTCCTCTTTCCCCAACGATACAGTCATTTTCTTCTACAAGCCCTAATTCATGGTATCTTTGAAACTATTGTGGACCAGTCCCCTTTTGCAATAGAAGATTTAATGAATGAACTGAAAGCAGGCAGTGATGATGACTTATCAGAAGAAGAATGGAGCGATGAAGAAAGTAAGCTAATAGCCAAAGGTAAGGATCTGCCAACTATGATACGTTGTCAGATTCAGGCTGGATTACTGTAATGCGCTTTTCTTAGAACAGCTTTTCGAAATCTCTTTGGAACCTTCAGTTAGCTCAAAAATGTGGCAGTCCACTTAGGCATTAGATGATGGAATCATAGTGCATGTGCTAAAGCAGTGGTTCCCAGCCTTTAGGATCCTGTGGACCATGGAAGCAAAAATTTGTTTTGCTATTCCTTGTCTCCTTGAAAGGTGTCTGCTTTCACTCTGCTGTTTCTGATTTGCTTGTTTGCTGTTTTCACAATTTTCAATAGACGCTGGTTTTAGATTGTCACTATTAATTGCCATGAACCCTCCTTGGAGTCATGTTTGTCTAGGCACTAGTTTTAAATAGGATAAAAATGAATCAAAGAATTGACCTGTGCTTCAAGAACAGCAGAGTGTGGCTTCGAATGAAGTTCATGTGCTTCCTCTCTTCATAAAACTGAATAGACTTGTAGCCATGGGCCTTAGTCCCAGATTACAGTAATGCATCCAGGATCGTAATGTATGCATTTGTTCTCTGTTGCATTTTGGATACATCCTTTCCTGGAAGTATTCCCCATTGACCAAAGTGGGACTTACTTCTAAGTGGACATGTGTAGCACCTTGTCCCCTTTTTTACAGGTTCCTCCAGTTTCTTCCATTTTCCTGGCCAAGGTTTTAATCAGACGAGCTGTGCATGTAGGATACCTTCATCATAGGAGAGAGATATCTGAACATCAGTGTGTTAGTTCTTAGGGTACAGATGTATATTAAATATGAAGAAGTGTGTACCAAGAAAGGACACAAAGCAAAACAGCAGCTACGCTTGCTTTTGGGATGTTGGCCCCATTGCTCCTAAGGCTCTTCTGTATTTTGTCTTGAGTGCTCTGTTACCAAATTGCTTCATATTACTTGTTAACAATGTTGTTAACAATGTTGTTGTTTTTTGCTGTGCAGAAAAGAGCTTTTTAAGCAAACCTCCACCTGGTTCTGAGGTCCAAGAGGGTCTTCAAGAAGACAGCGATTATAACATTGGGCCTGTTCTCCAGGTAGGGATCTTTGTCAACAAGGGTTTGCATGTCTACCTAAGACTAATTTCTATAGTGCAATACAAGCACTTGTGGTTACTTTAAACCTGAGAATCTGCTGGTTACAGCCTTTCTTTCGAAGTACTATAACTTGGTTTGTCCCAAACTGTGGGTCCGGACCCAGGAGTGGGTCATGAAAGGTTTTTGAAACATTTTTTAAAAATCTTTGCAAGCACCCTTCTTCAGTTTGCAGACGAATATCATTAACCCAAATTGAAAATCCCCAAATGGAAATGTCACATTTTTTGATTTTTCTCTAGTAATTAGTGTGCTTTTCATGTGATCATGTGTGAACCCAGCTTCAGCCTTTTGTTTGGCCTGGAAATCCCTATATAACTGCATATATTTCTCTCTAGTTCAGCCTCCTGGGTACCCTGGAATGACTATAAAGGTTTGGGGGAACAGTCCTTGAACTCCATTTCTAGGGAGAGTCTAGCAAATGTCTATACAGGAGGAACCTTCTCATCCGTGATTTTCCCTCCCATCAGAAGAGGGGGCTCTTTGTTAAACAACCATGTGCTGTTAATTAAACATTTAAAAAAACATTTTTTTAAAAAAAAGCTTTTCTTACCATAGCATTGCAGCTGCAGCCATGAGATCTGCAGCCAATCTCATTAGCTCTGAGATGAGACCTCCTCCCTCATCCGGGGAAGTGTGATTAATCACTTCCATTTTGCATTTTTTACCTTGCCCCAGGCGAAGTGAAGAGATCTTATCTTATTATGCTAATTAACAGCATTATTTCAGCATTTTTTTGCATCTGCAAGGGTTCCATTCCAGGATGGGAGGGGGGAAGGCGCCACCTGTACATGCATGCATAAACTCTAGCAGCCTCGGGAGCACAGGACCTTGATTATTATTAATCATTTCTCAAATATTTATTTCTAGATTTTTTGTTGTTGTTTAAAAAGTAGGTCCTAGTGCTAAACTGTTTGCAAAGAACTGCTATAATTGGGACTGGCCTGCAATAACATTTTCTTTGGAAATTTGAAAAACTCCCCAGGGAGGTGGAAGTACAACAGAAAGGTCTCATAGCCCTTAAAGACCACCCATTTATTTCAGCACAAGCTTTTTGGGTCCACTTCATCAAATGCATATAGGTGAAAAGTCTGTAACTCTATTATAGGAAAAACTCCATTTCACGGTTTATACAAACATAAGCTGAGTGCCTGTTTCTCAGGCTGAAAGATGTGGGGTGCCAATATGTGTTGGGCAGCTTTGCATTTCTGTTCATTCTCTTGCAAATAGTCAAGACCAGTGGTTCTCAAACCTTTTAGACTGGGACCCAGTTTTTAGAATGGCACTCATGTCAGGACCCACCAGAAGTGATATCATTAACCTGGAAGTGATGTCATAGCCAAAAGTGACAACATCAAGCAGGAAGTGCTGTCATTGTGACATAATAAAATGACAGTCCAGAAATGCAAACTGGCATTCTTGGTCTGCAGCAATTGAACAACCATGAAATATCCCTGACAAAAAGTAAGATTAGGACAAAATATTATGTAAAAGCACTGAACTAAAAACCAAGTTTAAAAAACACGTCATTTGAAAATTCAATCTAATACTTACAAAAGGAATATAGCAAGAGGTCTGCAGCTCCCAAGATGGCTGCTCCCAGCTTTCCATGACCCACCAAGTGGGTTCCGACCCACAGTTTGAATAACACTGGTCAAGACTAAGTTTTCCTAAAGTGTGGTTTTTAATCCTGCTGCAATTGCTGAAAGTAGTACATGGAGTTGCAAGTCTCAGACTGTTACTAGATCAATTAATTGTATCCAGAGTGCACAGGTGAAAAGAGAGAGGTACTTGGATTAATAGTGGAAAAGGGGATTGTAGGAATTCATTGAGGTTGGTAAAATTACAGGAAACTTATAAATTAAGGGTCAAAACTACATATTACTTAGACATGCTGTTGGAGTGTGTGTGTGTGTGTGTCTGGCTGGCCGGCCGGCCAGCCGCCCAGGTATAGAGGAGGAAGCAGTCCGCCCACTCCACTATTTCCCCGCCCCCAAGCACTACTCTGCTCCACCACCTCACCACTCCAGGCTCCATTTCAGAGCCATATGATGGTAGGGGCGGACGGGAGGACCAAAACCACTCACCTCTTGGCAAGACAATGCGCCTCGTCACCGCCAACATCCCATCATAGGAGCACTACGCCTGAGGCTTTTGCCTTTCCGGAAATAATTGTAGGTCCACAACTGGCATGCTGATTCAGGAAATAGCAGCTTGATATATCTAAGATCATATGGGGAAGGGCTTTGTCATGGTCCCAGTTTGCATCAGTGCACCTCCAGCTGTTGGAGAAGACTCTTGAGAGTCCCCTGGACTGCAAGGACATCCAATCGGTCAATCCTCCAGGAAATCAAGCCTGATTGCTCCCTGGAAGGACAAATCCTGAAGCTGAAGCTCAAATACTTTGGCCACCTCCTGAGAAGACAGCACTCTTTAGAAAAGACCCTCCTGCTGGGAAAGATTGAAGGCAAAAGGAGAAGGGGGCAGCAGAGGATGAGATGGTTAGACAGTGTCACCGAAGCGATGAACATGAAATTGGGCGAACTCCGGATGCTAGTGGAGGACAGGGAGGCCTGGCGTGCTGTGGTCCATGGGGTCCCGAAGAGTCGGACACGACTTAGCGACTGAACAACAACAACCACCTCCAGCTGCTATATATGGGACAGGTGGTGTCAATGGAAGTTTCCCCCCAAATCAAATAGACAGAGGTGGATGGATTGGATCAGTGGTGGGGGCAGAGGATTAACTTCCAAGTTAGAGGGTTAACCACACTATCCTCCCATTCTAGCTACTTTTTACTGCATAAAAAACCTACCACACTAGCCCCAATCACTTAGAGCTTCAAGCAACATCTACTTGAACTACTTTGAGTCTGGTGGTGTAATAAAAAGTGTGAGAAACTAGGATTAACAACCAAGCATAGCTGATCTAAGCTGACATTTTTTGTTTCACAGTTTGATTATAAAACGATTGCTGACACACTGTTTGACTTGGCCAGCAGAAAAAACACACCCGTTTATAACAGGAAACATATCTACAAAGTGGTTAAAAAGTAAGTTCCTTTCAAATAAACTCTCCTTTGATTGTGACTTGCTTGAGTATCTCCTGCGTCCTTCCACATTCTTCAGTTCAGCAGTCCTGCCCTTTCTATTTATCTCAATATTTTTTTCCAACAAGTGCAATTCTTCATATTGTTTATATCTGTGTGTGGCTGAAACAACATAACTTTTTTTTCTTTATTTTCCAGGTTCCAGGACCTTGCAGAAGGTGAGGCTCCAGTAACACTTCTTTTATCGTGTTGCAAAACAAAATGCTACAGGGGGAAATGTATGTGTGTAGAATATTTGTTAGGAGTGACTGGTGCTTGGTATGTACTTGGAATAGCTTTTTTTTCTTAGGTTATTTACCTGAGGTTTTCTTGGAAGGGATAATTATCCTGATTTTCCAATTGATTATGTTTTTTGGAGTGAAAAATTGTGATTACTTAAGAAAATAAGAAGAGCCCCGCTGGATCAGGCCAAAGGCCCATCTAGTCCAGCTTCCTGTATCTCACAGTGGTCCACCAGATGCTTCAGGAAGCACACAGGACAACATACCCGCCTCCTGTTCCGTTCCCTTGCCGTACAGTATCTGACATTGCACAGTTTGGGCAAATGTGATATGGTCTTGCTGTTCTCCAGTCTTTAAATTTAAAACTTGACTTCCTGGATTATTATTTTTAAAGACTAGATATGTGTGTGTGTGTCCCGTCCCCCCGCACTGTATCTGTAAATTTGGTATCCATGGATCCAGTTCGCCATCCTCTCTGACACCTGTTAACTTTGTGGTGCCAAGAGAAAATGTTTCTTCCTTTTGCTGAATGCTATATGCTTGCAAGCATAATGCTCTATGCTTATAGCAGGCAGGCTGGTTGAAGAGTCTAATTGAATGGTAACACAAAAGCTTTTGTGCTTATAGCGTTCAATAAGAAACATTTTCTCTCGGTGCCAGTATTATGAATCTAAACGAAGTTAATGGGCGGGGGGAGGGGGTCTGGAGATTAAAGTCCCTTGTATCTGTGGGGGGGGGGGGGGAGACCTCGAACAAATCCCCTGCAGTTATGGGGCTGCCCCTGTATTATACTGTGGAGAATGATTTTAAAAAAATCTGTTGGTTAATATGAGATCTGGTGAAGTTCTTAAGAAAACATGGTCAGGATAATTCTCATTCACACATTCTCTTAAACATCAGGGTCATTTCCACAAGATGACTTCCCTGAAGATGTGTCTACAGATGAAGATGACGACACCTTCAGCAGGGGAAAGTGGAAAAGGAAATCTGGCAAACCCTTGGACAAAGCCAAGCTGGAAAAAGAAGGTGTGTGAGGCAGCTGCTTGGAACATCCTATACACTAACTTTTTATTTATACCCTGCTCCAGCTGTTTTCAAACTCTCAGGAAGATTTTGCACCGCTGTAAGTGTGTGTGGAGGCAGGGCGAAGGCAGTGATGCGATCCCCAGGATTGCGTTGCTGCCTGGGATGAAAGGCTGCAATTGGCTGACCTGTTGCAGCTCTGGACTGTGGGAGATGCTGGGAGCCCTGCAGAAGCTTTCGCAGGGCTCCCCAAACATCAGAATGAAGGAAAAAGCGATTGCAACCCACTTCTGGGTTGTAATCACAAAATCGGAAGTGGGTTGTAGTTGCTTTTTTTTTTTTCTTAAACCAGAAGTGGGTTGTTTTTTCTTTTCTTCAACACTGCAACAGGTAATCTAATTGCAGTCCCTGTTGCCCCAGGCAGTGACATCATCCTGGGGGGGTCACATTGCTGCCTTTCAACCTCCCCCGCCCCTTAAAGGGAAAAGAGCAGGGGCTTTCAGGCTGGAGCATCATGATGCCCCAGATTGAAGACTTCTGCTCTACTTTTTAATCATTCAGAGCAGCTTACAATTTAAATCCTAAGGTACAAATAATAGGTTGCAATCTTGAGAATGTCTCTTCCTTTATTTTCCATTTAAGTAAACAATCAGTTCTTGGTGAGCGTTGCAATCATAGAGTGCTTTTACTAGAAGTGAGAAATAACTGTTGCTATCAATCCATTAATATTATCGGGAGGGGTAGAACTTTGGAAGTGACTCAGCTTCAGGGTTTGTGCATCAGTATATAATGTGTTCTGATGTATGTGAAAATCAGCCAAAATAATCTGTTGTCTGCCAAGATCCCTGTTGAGTGTTCTAGTACCAGGAAGGCTTTTAGGGATAACTTGGAAAATACTGTCCAGTAACAACATAGCAGTTGGCCTGCTGTGGTCCGACCAGTTGCTCATCTAGGTCAGCACTTTGTCCAGTAATATTTCTGATAGATTTTTAAGCGCAGCTTAATCATGGGCCCTTGATGCTAATCACTGGCCCCGGCAGTCAGAATTCTACTTTCTTTAAAAGACAGAGCTGCCTAAAAGACAGAGGCAAAAGTAACTGCTACTCAGGTGCTTCATCCTTAAAGCCCAATTAATATGTTTTGACAGAGAATTCTACAAACAGACAAAATGGTATTGAGAAGGTTGATGCCAACACAGGCCTGCAAAAGAAGAGAAAGAAACGGAAGAGGAAGTCCAAGCCAATGATTGACTCTTGCACAGTTGCTGGGAATAATGAGACAGAACCAGTTGAGGTGGTCGAGTCCAAAGACCTAAACCAGGACAGTCAATTGCCAAATACTAAGAAAAGACAAAAGAAGTGTTTAACTACGGAAGCAGATGAAATTGCTTCTGCAAGTCCCATTAGCGCGCTCGGTGAAAACACTGTATCACAATCACTGACATGTTTGGTAAGAAATCTAAAGAAACGACCAAAGAAGAAAAATTGCACCCTGCAGAAAGTTCCTATAGAAACTATCCATCAAAATGGACAGGCTGATACAAACACCAAAGATGATCCTGGCTGCTGTGCGCCAGCAGAACCTGATAGTAAAGGGATGAAGAAGAAACGGAAAACAGAGTCTGGAATAGTCACTGGAAACGGTTTTTCTGAAGACGCTGTGAAGCAGCCAAAGAAGGAAAGCCTTGAAGAGTTGGCATCAACAGCAGTCCACCTGATTAAACTGAAGAAAAAACACAAGGTGAGGAATGTGGAAAAGAATCACCTTTCCAGGCAGAAAATAGTTGCCTTGAAAAAGAAAAGGAAGATCAAGGAAGTCCTGAATTCTTTAGAAGAAAATGAAAACAACAATGCAACTGAAAATAAGAAGAGTAAAAATGAGGTATGTGGAGCCCTCTGTTGTGTTTTCCTGCCTTGTCTGATGTGCCTGCCTTCCTTATCACACTGTTGCCCATCCTTTCAGGAAAGTCACCAGAGCTTTGGTGGGCCACTCAAAGGGTAGTAGATCCCCTCTCAGGTCACAGTACATAGTCTCTGGGGTTCCATATCCTGGTAGGTTCCTTTTCCAAGAACCACTGGATTTGCACAGTCTTGCCTCAAATAGTTGCACTTCCATTCCAGCAAGGGGGATGTCTTCATGTCTGGTTTTGCTTTCAAAAAGAAGATACTGTAGGTGTGCAATAGAAGCTATAGCCTCTTTCCAAATAATCCTTTTTTCCTCTTGAGTGTGTGTACGCGTGCGCACGCGTGCGCGCACACACACACACACACACACACACACACACACACACACACACACACA
>JAJKFI010000006.1:30409718-30433738 GCA_029204185.1 Lerista edwardsae | reverse complement strand
ACACACACACACACACACACACACACACACACACACACACACACACAAATACACAGAATCAAATGATTTGATTTTGGTGCTTGTGCAAATCTATATTAATATTTCTATCATAAAATTTCATCCTGAAAAGCTTTAACATTCTTGTAAAATAGCTTGAAATGAGTTGTTACTGGGCTGTTAAAATCTTCTTGTAAATTGTACAGATTGTGTCTGTTTTCATGATCTCAAGTTTCTGAGAACAGACTATTAGTGCGGAATCGTAACCAACTTTCCAACACTGATCTAGCTGTGCCAATGGGGCATGTGCTGCATCCTGCAGTGGTGGGGGGGCAGTCACAGGGGCCTCCTCAAGGGAATGTTTGTTCCCTTATCTTGAAGCTGTATTGCCCTTACCCTGGTGCTGGAAACTTGGTTAGGATTGCTCCCTCAGTTATATTGCTGAAGCGTGTAATTGTGCCCACCTTGTTGTGTGCAACGTAGTCTGTTGCACACGTAGTCTGTTGTGTGCAACGTAGTCTGTAATACACCACCCAGAAAGTCCTGGAAATCCAAAATATTGTGATTGTAAATTATGTGGTATGTGTGGTGGGAAGCACACTAACGGATCTGCTCAGTGGTGTCATCTAAATGATTTAAGAATAGGTACTCACTTTTGATTGGCACGTGTCGGGACCCGCCCACCGGAAGTGTCGTCATAAGCCAGAAGTGATGTCGTGGCAGGAAGTGACATGAAAAAAGCCCTTTTTGAGGCCTCAGATGATTTTAAACTGACCCAACAGTTGCAACAGTATTCCACAGCACCCCCAGAACATGTTAAGGAGGCCTGGCATCATGTTAAAACCCCAGAGCAACTCATTTTTCAGTGGCAAGGAAAGGAAAGGCTCCGCTCGCTGCCTGCCTGGCTCTGAGAACATGCAGGCAACTCAAACATGCAGGAAATTCAAACGTTGCAGAGGGCGGAGTCGACGAGTGGGCGGGCGAATGGGCGGGGCCAGCTGTAATCCTAGAAACCGCTACTCACGTACCCCCACGTACCCCCTGCATGACATCACTAATCTGCTGCCCCACCATGCATTTCCGGCTTCCAAATGTGTGAGGTAGCCCTGTTATTGTTGTGTTTCCTTTGTATATGATATTCCTAAGCCAACGCCCTTATGGCTAAAGAGCTAGTTCTGTAAGCACTGTGTTATTGCATCTAGACTCTGCTCTGCCTTTTTTGTGTTCAGCTGCTCTTTATCTTTCTCCAGGAAGCTATTGGCACTGTCCCTCCACTGAAGAAAAAGACAGTAAAGGCAGGAAATGACTTGGTAAAATTTGAAAAAACAACTCTGCCAAAGCCAGTGTTCTTTCGAAAAGCAAAAGGAAGCATTACTTCCATGCAGGTACAGTGGCACAAGAGGGAAATAGTTCCTGAGTAGAACTACTTTTTACTTGTACTTTATACTCTGTTTTGAGTAGCACGGAACTTCAGGCCTGAGTAGATGGAAGGATGCCTGTTCCCATGCAGTCATTTGAGAACAGTTCTGTGGGTTCTCCTCATGGTGGCTCTGCTCTCACTTGTGGGAAAAGATTGGTGGCCTGATCAGCATATGAAGTATGATGAGTCAAGCCCCTACAGTTCATCTAGGTTGGCACTGGTCTCCTGGGCTTCTTATTCAGCCCTACCTTTCTCAGGTAGGAGCTTTTCTCAGCCCTACCTAGAGGTGTCCCCACATCCCCACTGATAACAAGAAAAATGGGATCTCTGGGACAGGGTTGAAGAAAACCTGGCCTGACTCTTTGGGAGAGATGCTGCTAGTTTGTAGGGGGATGGACAGGTCAGTGCATTGACACTGTATAAATCTGTTTCATGTGTTTCATGTCCCTGTATCAGTGACCAGGTTAAGGGCTTCTTTAAGTAAGTAGGAAGTATAAAGCAATCCAGTATCCCGGAAGTTGTTGGTTTGTTAGGGGCTTCTGTGTTTATGCCTCATTGGGCCACTGCAGATGTAGCAACTGCTTCTTTGAGGACAGCTATTTTAAGATTCTCAACGCCAGGATGTAGGTACAGTCTTGTACCACTATTTTAAATATTTATTTATTTGGTGTTCAGAAAATGCTGGAAGGACCACCTTTTTATCAGACAAAACTTTGGGGCAAAACGGGTCATTTTGCAGTGTGCTTGCATTCATAGGACTTGGTTGGTTGTTGCTGTCTCTGTTGTTGTTACCGTTATTACAAATACAAGCATCCCCCGGTATCCACGTGGTATCCACTGTTTCAGTTATCCACGGATACCATGGCTATTGGGACACCTATCAAAAAGATAAGAGAACATTAAACAAATCTCTTTTTTACTTTGTTGCACCAAAACCACTGATGTTCCTCTATCTTTAAAAAGATGTCTCCAGTACTCATGGTTTCAGGTATCCACCATGGGGTCAGGAACAGAACCCCAGTGGATACCAGTGCACGCCTATAGTCATATAACAATTTTGGACAAAAAAGCAGCTTACAAAGCATAAATCAGTACATAAATGGTACCGTGTCCCAAAAGGACAGTTGAAAAAGAAACAGGTGACACATTAACAGGAAACTCTAGAAAACTCTAGAAGAGACAGTGTGCTGGAGTGAATAGGGACAGTTGCTGTCCGCCTGCTAAATATAAAAGATCCACCATTTTAAAATGTGCTCCTTTGCAAATTAGCAGTGGTTTACACTGGTCATGCTTTCCTACAGTTGTAACTTAAATTATAGTACATTTAGATTTTTATTATTATTTTAAATCTATTTGTAAACCACCTTAGATGGTTGATAAGTCGGGGGGGAATGTTTTGACTACATCAAGGGAAGTTTTAATTAGTTCAGAAAACCAACTATATTGGATGTCATCTTTCCCTTTAGTTGAGCAAGTTTCAATCTTCCAACTCCAAAAAGGTCACCTTTGGTCTGAATAAGAACATGACTGCTGGTAGGTTCAAATTGATTTTGTGCTTTTATTGTGTTGCTTTTGCTTTCCTGAAAACAGTCAACTTAAACAGTCAGGGGGATGCAAGTGCATTTTTTAACAGCTGTGCCTGCTTTGTATCCTCACAAAATGTATGTTAATCACCTTCATTTACTTTTACAGGAAAAACAAAAAGGCATTGAGATGGGAACAAAACTTTTTTCTCTTATTTGGGACCACAGCCATCTGGGAACAGGATTGGCCCCTAGATTAGCAGTTCTCAAATTTGGGGAAGCAAACCCGGTAGTGTGGGTGCAAACCAGTGACACTTCTGGTCACTTTTGCAAGGAGCCCCCAGAAGCCAATGGAATGGATTGCGGGCCTGGCATGACTTGGAAGTGTCCTGCGGTAACTCCCTGTAATGCACTGTGGCTCAACAGGGAGCACTGGGTCATGACTCCTTGCATATAAGGTTGCGACCCACAGTTTGAGAAACACTATCCTAGATTCACTCTGAGCATGTGTACTGTTATCCACTGAAATGAAGAGCTTCTGTTGATGCTTCTAGCCTAAAGTACAGATAGTTGATCATGCTGCCAGGCTTTTTGGCCATAGAAATAGTATCATTTGGCCTGTGCGATATTCCAGTGGTTTTTCTATTCTCCCCACCCCCCCACCCCCAAAAAAATAAATTATTGAAACTTGATCTGGATTCCTTTTGCATATTAACAGCTCCTGCAACCTAGAAAACCTACTAATGCCTAGCAGGAGGCGGATGCGGAGTAATTTTGCATTTTAATCTTGACAGAATTTAAGAAGACGGACAAAAGTATTTTGGTCAGCCCTGAGGGAGCATCCAGGGTGGCTTTCAATCCTGAGCAAAAACCGCCTCACGGGGTGCTGAAGTTGTCTTTGGGCTCTCCTGCAGGAACACCTCAGTCACAGGAATCCTCTTTAATGCCAACTAAGAAAAGACCAACTGCCATGGACTTCTTCTAAGCAAATATGGACTAGTTTTGTACAGAATACTTTGGTAATGAGTTACTTTTGAATGAATTTTTGAAGTTAAGATGATGGTATACACAAGAGGTTGTATCCTAACTGCCTCTTTCACAAATGGGAGGTACTGAAGTTTGCACAGGGGAGGAAGATTCCTTGGTCCTGTTCTGGGGGGCGGGGGTCTCCTGATACTCAAGAGTAGATATGCAGGAGGAGCAGGGGATGGGGTTGGGCAAGTTCACTTGTGTGAGCATCCGTCTGCAAATGCTCCTTAGGATGCAATCCAAAGTTCTGTACATGACCTATGATGCTGTTACTTTTAGGCACTTCTTTGCCTGTACAGTAAAATTGTTTTATATATGTTGCTACCATATGAAAGGTAACATAAATTGGATGTGCCTCTTGGGCTTCTAATTACTGTGACCCATCATTAAAAAAGAATGATAATAATTGTGCAATCACTTGGTGAATGACAGTCTTCAAAACTTGTATCTGTTAATCCATTGGAGAATCTCTAGTATAACTCTATGGAGCTACAACGCACACATCACTCCCCTTCCCTTATTCCTGTTGGCGGCTTTGAAGTTGGCTCCTCTTCTTGTGCAAGAGAATGTTTGTTTTGTTTTATCTTCAGTAAAGTGTGCCATTTTTGTAATGATCTTCTGGCTCACAACACTCACATAAGTGGTCCGATTTATAGTTTACATTATGTTATCCTTCCCTCAATCAAGAGGAACTGGTTTGATGTGGTTCCCCTATTTCTGAAAGCCTTCATTCCTTTTTGAGACAGGGTAAAGAGGGTTTTGAAAATAAAACCATGACTTCAATCTATAATGTAAGATATAGTTGCATTCAGCATGCAGAACATGTTGGTGATTGTGCATTCTTTGCTTTCCTTATGATTTCAGTGCAGATCTGTTATCAGACTGTTAATTTATTCTGGGTGTTAGAATGTTTTAAGGAGGTTTTTTTTTTTTACAAAGTTCGGCTTGCTTTGTAGCGTGAATCTCAGCCCCCCCCCCCCATTTCTTCAATTAAACATAGTGCAAAGATAGGATTTCATTTAGAGCGCAATCTTAACCTGGAGTTAGGCCAGCAAAGTTTGGTTGGCACAAGGGCCACCGTAAAGCGCATTTGGACCACCCTCGGAGTAAGGGAGGATGGTGCACGTCTGTGTACTGGTCTCTCTGACTCCGAGAGTGGTCCAAACATACTTTACGTTGTCCCTTGTGCTGGCCTAACTGTGCCGACCTAACTCCAGATTAGAATTTCACCCTTAATCTCAGATCCTCACCAGAAAATGAATTCAGGAACCCTTGTACGCACAGGAGATAGTATAATCACAGAGTTATGATGTGGATGGCTTTTATTTTAGCTGATGGTTATTGGTGATAAAATCTTTGTTTTAATTTCTCTGTTTGCTGTGCTTTAAACTACAAGGTAAATTATTTTCTGGGAGATGATTTCATATAGAATCCAGAACATTCATGAAGTCACAAACTTGGTGTTGTTTATGAATGAATGATGTTCTTTATGTTCTTGGTGGCTCTGTTTTCAAGTATCTTGTTCTCTTCTCCTATGTTGTGCTGTGCTGTTGGTCTGAGAGTGCTTAGTTGTCCCCCTCCGCAAGTTTCTAATATTATGAAATGGTAAACATGGAGAGAGTTGTCTGAATGACTCGTATCAGATACTGTATATCTTTAACTCTTTACATTAACTTTGGCTCTTTAAACTGATGTTAATATATAAAAACAGGAGATCTGTGCCACTGCATCGGAAAAATGCTTGGGATAAGATGGTGAGGAACTGAAACCAACTCAGTTAGTGATCTACTTTTGGATAAGCCTTACAGAATGTGCATATCGGCAGTTGTATGTGCATTAAAGGTGTTTTGGTGGTGTAATATTCCTTTGTCCCCAAACCATTAGGAGACTAGAATACTTAACGGTATTCCTTTTCTCTTTCTGCTGATTGGAACCTCAGGGTTTTGAGCTTATTCTAAGAGTCATGGACAGCTGTGTCATCAAATGTGTTGTAGAACAAAAGTGACATCTCTCTTTGCTAAATAGAAAGGTAATACACTTCTGGATTGATGAATATTCTAATTGTAGCAAAGATTACAGATTGCTTTCTGTGTTTGCGTCTATGTGTGAAAGAGCAAAAGAGCCTGTAAATATGCACGTGTGTTATACATTTTCCTGTTCTTTTGTGTTTGCCCAGGATTTCACTGTGAGTCTAATCAGACATAGTAATTTAATAGACATGGTGACTTATTTCCAAGTTCCTTTTCAACAAGCAGAAGGCACCTCTGCATAAGGGGGGTATTTTTGGTGATCTCCCTTAACACTGTCCCTATGGTCCTTTTCTGAGGGTCCCCAAGCTCCCTGTGGGACCAACTTCTCAGTGGGTACAGGGGGGCTGCTATGCTAAGAAAGAGGCCACAATCATTAGAATACAGCTCGGCATTAGTTCCACTACTTATTAAAGGATCTGCAAGAAATGCAAGGTCTACTCTGCTATATATTTTGTATTGGACAATATAAAAGGCAGAAATCTTTACATTCAAATCAGCTCATAAATGTATTCTAAAAATGTCTAGAATCAATAAGAGTTAAAATAGCTTGTATTTAAAGAGCAGTCCTTTGTAAAGATCTTATTTTTAAAAAAACACTGCTCAGTTTTGTAATAATTTAAACAGAAACTTAAAGAATCTGTTAATGTTGAATTTAAAGCTTTGCATTAAAATATTTAGGAGTTAAAAATTTTATCAAGCTTTTGGAAGTGGAAAAGCATCTGTTTGGGTCTTTTATTTCTTCTAGTGCCTTCTTGTAGAAACAAGTGTTCTGCTGTGTGTTTTGCTTTTCTCATTGTTCCCTATATATTTCCCAATACATGGACAAGAAGCCACCTCAACTGGGCTAATAAAGTTGTCTCTTTCTCTGAATGTTCCATGTTCTTTTCATTTAATTTTCAGTTTTAAATCTGCCCTATCTTTGTAGGTTGGTAGATAACAGTACTTTACCGCAAAACTGAATATGGCAGTGGTTCCCAAACCGTGAGCCAATTTCAGATGGGTTGTGAAGCACCATGGGCAGCTATATTGAAAATATGGGGAAAGGGGATGCTGGAAAGGGGGAGGGTTTTGTGGAAGCAAGCAAACAAGCTGTCTTCTATTTTGCTGCCTCCAGCTGCAGCTTCCCATTGCTTGTACAGAGAAGGAGTTTTCACAGCGCAAGCCAAAATGGAGACTGCTGGATCCTGGCCTTGCCGGGACACTGCCAAAGGTCTACTCAGGGGAAGGGAGCTTTTGCGCCTTTCCCTTGGGGAGACTGCAGCCAGTGGCAATTGGTATCCTCAGCTCTGTGCCTGTGTTTGAGTGGGCACAGAGCCAAGGAGACCTGTGTCAGGTTGCCTGGCTCCAGAGGGAGTTTGGAATGTGGTGGCAGGAGCTGGCTCACTCCTTTGCGGGCCTCCCCTCCCCCGCCCAGTTCCACCCACTCCCTGCCTCCCCCACCCAAATCTCCTTACCTTTGGCCAGCCTGAAATATTGAATTAAGTTCCTACCTGTCCAGGAGCAAAGCTCACCGGGGCAATTCTTTTCGGGCTGAGCCAAGAAGTCTCCCAACCTGAGTCTGAAGCAACACACACCCTGCTACGCCTATTGTCCAGTAGGAATGTTTTGATGGGTGAGCAATCAAGAGCCCACTCAATCCAATCCAATCAGAAGTTCGTGATGCATAACTAAAGAAGCAGATCCAAACACCTTTGTTTTTCTAGGAATGTTTTGTTTCCTTTATGCAAATTGGTATATCTGCCCCTGTTCTGGACACTCCAGGAATGTCCCCGCTGTGTTTTTGAAGGCTTCTGTCCCAGTTAGAAAGCCTCCTCCATCTTGGGTCCTGCCAAGGACTGTCTTTTGCTCCATCTTTGTCTTCTAGGACCTGGCATCTTGCAGCCCTGCCTGTGCTGCCTACGAGGACCTCACACCCCTGACCAGCTGAATAGGATAGGTAGTATCTCCCCACTTTTCCTTCTGAATCCCCTTCACAGCGCTTTCTCTCTCTCTCTCTCTCTCTCTCTCTCTCTCTCTCTCTCTCTCTCTCCCCTCCAACTAATTCCTGCTGTCCAAATACAGCTGTTTACAAGTCCATTTAAATCTCTGTAACTGATCTTCTAAGCAAAAGTACCTGGAATTAAATGTGCCTTTGACTTGTCATCTATATTTCTTTATATTAATAAACCTTACCTTCTTTGCAAAAGTTCTGTCTCATGGTTACTATTAGCCTAATTTTGAGGCTTTCTGAAGTTATTCACGGAGTTAATCCATGTCAGTGATCCAAAATAAAAATGGTCACACTGCTGAATTTAATTTCTTGCTAATTTGGCCATTTTCAGTTATTTGTATGTGTGCATGGGGATGTGGTGGCGCTGCAGGTTAAATAGCTGTTGCTGAACTTGCTGACCGGCAGGTTAGCAGTTCATGCGACGGAGTGATCTCCCATCGCTTGTCCCAGCTTCTGCCAACCTAGCAGTTTGAAAGCATGTAAAAGTGTGAGTAGATAAATAGGTACCACTTTGGTGCGAAGGTAACTGTTCCATGCGCCTTGGTGTATATTCATACTGGCCACATGACCACAGAAATTTGTCCTCAGACAAACGCCGGCTCTTCAGCTTAAAAACTGAGATGAGCACCGCCCGCTACAGTCGGTCACAATTAGACCATTTGGTCGTGGGGAAACCATTACTTTTTTATGTCATAAAATTTTAGGACACGTGTGAATGAGCAGTGGACACATTTTGGTCGTTTCATGCATGATGATTAACAGAGAAGGCCAAGTAAGTGCTTGCAGGGCAGGGCTACTGTTTTGGCCGGGGGGGGGGGTGGTGGTCCCAAGCCTACCTTCCATTTGTGCTGCCCCACAGTGGGTGCAGGGACCCCAGGGGAAGTCTCCGTGGAGCTCCCCAAGCCTCTTTATGATAGCAATTTTGACTAAAAGATCAAAATTAGATGCTAATAATTTTAAATGAATACCTCCAAAGCTAAACATAAAACATAAGTCTATATCTGCTCTTGATCTATTACAATTTCAGAATGATTTGATTATGGAGATAAAGTAGAAGTTAGAACACTAACTAAACAGGAACAGTCCCAAATTCCATGTAAGATTCCAGATTTTATGTTACATGTGCACAGCATAGATAGTCCAGTCATGAAGACAATTGATGCAGCCTGCATCAGTGGTAGGTGGTGAAGGGCAAGGGGGCAGTGGATTTAGGATGCCCTTCACCTTTGTTTGCCACCACCACCCTCCAGCCCACCACAGATGTGAGCCACATTGAACTGCTTCCTGCTCATTTGAGTGACTAGTAGATCATCCACCTCCTTACTGGGCACCTTGTAAAGTTTTTACAAACCCAGAAGTGTGGGACTTTCAGTGTTTTTTTTTTTAAGAGATCATGCAAAAAAGGAGGATGCAAGTGTTTATTTTTTACGATCATGCAGTGGCCAATGGGGTCTTGCCATCCCTGGTGCGCACAGGCTGCCATACATCTGTCATCACACATCATTATTATCCCTTATTTTTAGTACTGTGTTCTCTGCACCCTCTCCTTCCATATATAAGCTACAAGAAAGCCACAAAAAATCTTGAAGAATCATCATAGTGATCATTTTACTAATCCATACAATCACATATAAACCACTATTTTTTTTTTAAAAAGCCTTATTTAATTCATTCAAATAGAGGGCATTTTTCCTCACTGCAGGAAAAGAGCAACACAACATAATTGCCGTCACCCAGGTAACACAACTGAAGATGGATGCAGACAACATTAATCAATTTACCATATAACTCCTGAAGCACTAACTCAGAGCACAAATCTGTTTGGGGTAGATCACAGCAGTGGTCTGAGTTTTCTGCTGTTTTGTGTGCATGTTTTTCAGAGAAGAAAATATGGAGAAAAGTGGCTCTTGGCAAGTAGATAACTCCAAGCAATGGGAGCTCAAGGAAGTGGCTCGTGACTGCCAGACGACAGCAAGTGACGCAAGTTGCATATAGAAAGCAAACTGCTGAGGCACACAGTTTATGCTGGGAGGGCTTTTCTTTGTGCTTACAGAGGCTCTGCGCTTTTCTTTATCTTGGCTCTTGTTCTCATCAGACAAGTCTATTTGTTTTTTTCTTGTAACCATGTCTTCCAACCCAAACTTCAGTTTGGCAGACTATATAACATTTAGAAGGCTCTTAAAGATTTATACGGCAGAAAATTATGGAAAAAAACCACCACCACCACATAGCTGTTAAATAATTCACTAAGATGTGTTTCTGGTAGGAAGCATTGCTTCTTTAAAAATCACTCATTAACCAATTCAGAGCACAATCCTAACCTAGAGTTAGGCTGGCACAATTAGGGCAGCAAAGTTTATCTGGCACCAGGGCCACCAAAAAGCACGTTTGGACCACTCTTGGAGTTAAGGAGGATGGTGCACGCCTGTGTGCTGGCCTCTCTGACTCCAAGAGTGGTCCAAACATAATTCACGGTGTCCCTTGTGCCAGCCAACCTATGCCAGTCTAACTGTGCTGGCCTAACTCCAGGTTAGGATTGCGCCCTCAGTGTTTCATGTCAATCCATGTTGTGCTCCCTGTAGCTGCACATTCGCTTTACATCAGGAGGACTATGTTTAGGTAAGACATTTTTATACACTGTACTTCCTGAGGTGCTGCAATAGCTACTGGTAATCTTCATGGCTAAGCAGGAAATTTGAATTTGGACATCCATTGTGATGCACTGGAAAGAACGTTGGGCTTGAATTACTACCTTCAAACCCAGTGTACTATCCTGTGCCTTCAGGGTCATAGCTCCTTTTCCAGGTTTCATTGACCATGACCAACTATTAACAGGGAAAAAGGACTTCAACTCTTAATCATGTAACTCGATTCCATGTCAGAATTGTAAGTACAAAATATTACAAGATGAAATTTTTATTACCAACTCACCTGAATGAGTTTTGAAACCCTGTGTCCTAAAATATGTGTACAAGTCAGATTTCCTAAAGCTGAATTCCCATATAGCAGTGGTTCTCAAATGTTTTAGCACCACGATCCACTTTTTAGAATGACAAACTGTCAGGACCCACCAGAAGTGATGTCATGGCCAGAAGTGACATCATCAAGCAGGAAAATTTTTAATACCATCCCATAAGCTAAATTCAAATCAAATTAATATAAGTACCTAAGGGCTCAATCCTATCCAACTTTCCACCGCAGATGCAGACATAGTGTAGCTCCAAGGTAAGGGAATAAATGTTCCCTGACATGGAGGAGGCCTCCATGACTGCCCCCCAACTTCAGGATGCAATACAGACCCCACTGGCACAGCTGCATCAGCACTGAAACATTGGATAGGATTGGGCCCTCAGTAAATAAGTTTACAATAAGTATAAATTTAAAAATTTATTTAAAATAAAGAAGAATCTTCCCAAGCAGTTGATGATCTGTTTAAAGAAATTCTCCAAACATCCCGAAGGCTGCAAACCTACCATACTTACCCCGTTGACTATCATTGTTAAAAGCATTATATAATAATAATAATAATAATAATAATAATAAATACTTGCATTTATATACCGCCTTTCTTAGGTCACCAGATTTTTCTAATGACTATAACTCAAGGCGGTTTACATAGGTAGACTTTATTCGTAAACCCAAAGGTTTTTACAATTATACAGAAACGTTCTATCTTACAAGAACTACACACATACAGATGGATCTTTCTGGATTTAGTCCTTCTTTCTGGCCACCCGTTTGTCTTCTTGATGGCTGATAAGCGGCTTCCCTGCTCCCACCAGAGAAGCAGCTGACTTCGGCACAACTCCCCCTCACACAAGGCAGCCAAAGGCAGCTCAGCTGTTAATCAGTTGCAATTTACAAGGTCTGCCGCTCACAGAGACTTCTGGTGGTCCTGAACTGGCGATCTTCAGCTCTTATCTTCAGGCAAACAGAGACATTAACCCTCTCGACTAAATCTTCTGCCCATTTATAGTTAACATTTCCCTAAATGCAGTCACATCCCATCGTAGCATCAAGTCTAATATATTAAAAATAAAATGCACATTGAAATGAATGGAGACCCACCTGAAATTGGCTTGTGACCCGCCTGGTGAGACCCAACCTGCAGTTTGAGAAACGTGCATATTCAACGCAAGGGGATTTACTTCTGAATAGACATGCATAGGATTGTGCTTCCATCTAGCTCTTCTGGAATGTATCAGTCCATTTTGAAAGAGGATTTAATAATTCGTATTTTAAATATAATTTCAGTGTGTGTCTATTTTGGGCCTGATATAAGTGTAGTGGTGTATTGGAAAAGGCAGGAGATACCCTGAGGAGATAGGGGATGGTATCAGCAATGGCCCCTTGTTCCAGATTAGCCAGGGATTACAGGGTTAACCCCCAAGGTCCTTGCAAGCCTTGGGAGCATAGCTGTAGGCTGATGAGGCCCCTGGCTATGAAGGGAGGCCAGCACAGGTGCAGATGGGTGTGGCTGAAGCTAGAGCCTGCCTAACAACAGACACTGATTGGCTGGCCTCAGTATAAAGTGGGAGGACCTGTAGTAAAGAACCTGGGAAGGTGCCGGAGGAGGGCACCAGGTAGGTGTCGGACAAATGGAGTGCTGAATGGACGGATTGCTGGACTGATGGACTGCTGGCTGGACTGCCTGCCTGAAGGACTGAGGAAACTGGCTAATGTAAGGTTGTTTTGGGACCATTGGGAATTGTTGTATGTCTGCCATGCCCCTGAGCCACCAAGTGGAGGAGGCAGTTATGGCTTAGGCAAGCTGACTGCCTATTGTTTGGTGGTGGCGTTTGTTGGTGCTAGACTTAGGGTTGTTTGGAGTAAGCCAGTGATGAGGGCGGTCTGGAGGAGGCTGGCCAGCCGGTGATCCCAAACAAAGCTGCTGGGAGAGAGGAGGCCCAGTGGGTGACTGAACCCCTTCCCTCTTCCCTATCTCTGAGGCCGCTCTGGAGGGGAAACCAGCATGTTAAAATTCCTTATCAGAACAAATCAAACTGACCATAACAATCTCCACCATAGGGTGGGTGTGATATTTTCATCAATTTTCAGTTAATTTACTTTCAGAAAGTTCAGTAAAAATGTGCTGCGGCTGCTCACCAGGGTGCCTAGTGGCAGTTGCTGATCTGATTGAAAGAAAAATTCCCAGAACATCCCAAAGGCCACAATCCTATCCACACTTACCCAGGAGTAAGCCGCATTGACTATCATTGTTAAAAGTATTTCCCTAAATGCAGTCACATCCTATGGTAGCATCAAGTCTAATATATTAAAAAATAAAATACCCATGGGAATGAATGGGGACCCACCTGAAATTGGCTGGTGACCCATGTAGTGGGTCCTGACCCACAGTTTGAGAAACACTGTATATAGGAAACTATAGTTCCCTTTCTAATATCTTCCTATCCACTACTAAAAGAAAGCAGCAACAGCAGGGATTTCCAAGTCTTCTGCCAGAGCCACATCACTCCATCTTGCTCTTGCGGTAGGCCAGAGTGTCCTAATTATAGAAGTGAATACAATAGATACATTTCATACATAACTATGAATTTTCACAACAGGAAAATTTTTTTACAGGTTTAAGGTTGCTTGTTGTCTAGGCTCTCAGCAAGAGCAACCCAGCACAATATTTCATCCAGTAGGAGAAAGAGGGTGCTCGGGTGGGGGGGAACAGGAAGAAGTGGAGGTGGCTGCACCTAATAATAATGTGACTGGGTTCAGTGGACCAATCAAAATATGCTGGTGGATTGGACGTGGTCAATGGGCGACAGGGACCCTTGAGCTTCAATTCCTAGCCAATTATATAATGATTGCATGTCACTAGTACATCAACTTTTCCTTTTTTTAGATTATGTCATGTCTGTTTTTAATTTGGTGTTGTCCTATATATGGAAGGAGTGTCACTACACCTTACTGCTTACATTCCTGCATTTGTAACTGCTAGTCCAGCAATATCCATATTGCAGTCAGTAATATTCCATTATCCCCGGGGGGCATGCATATTTATTTAAAGGATTTATATATCCTGCTTTCCTGCTGATATTTGGAATGCTCAAGGTAGCTTACGCAGATTCATAAAACAATTAAATAATTCCCAATAAATAATAAAATAAAACACAGTTAAAAACACAGCAGCGATAGCAATAAAACGCTTTCTTGCAAAACCCTTAAGTATATCCAGCGATAGTAAGATAAAAATGCGAGGTAACATGCTGCCTTAGGCTTACTCAAAAGGGCCAGTAAAAAGGATGTGTGCGACACGGGATGCATCAGGATCTATTTTCAGAGTTGTATTCTTGTGTGTTAGGGCAATTTAAGTGCCACAAAACAGATATATGAAGTTGCTGAATGCCTGTCCTCAGTTCAGTAGCCTTAATTCTGTGCTGCAGCATGAGATACTATAAAGGTTTTTTGCACCACAATACTGAAGTTCTATAAATTGTGATAGTTTTAAAGCACACATTTTGGATTTTACTTTTTGTTGCTTCAGACAGTCATGGATGTATCATTAAATATGCAAGAGGGTGTGCATTCACACTCAAAGCCACTAGTGGTTGTTATGGGTGAGTAGCTTCCCATATTGACAGGTGGATTAGGATCTTTAGTTTTATATGAATGTTTTGAATTTTTGGGAGGCGAGTGTACTCTTGACGCTATTGCATTGAGAACAGAAATTTCTCAACATTGCACATTGGGATTTAAACTGCCCCTATGGTCTCAGCCCCACATGGAAGGAAGATTTTGCCATTTACTGTGATTTTAGATTGTCCACAGAGATTATATACGTGACATTAGTTGCTAAATGAGAAGTGTTTTCCTGCACCTTTGAGAAATTATTTTCCTATTCAGGAGCTCCCAAATATTTTCACATAGAAAACAGAAGCATCAGATGTGCCAAACTGCACAGAGATGTCAACCCAGAGAAGATGGGCAAGTATCAATAATGCAATAATAATGAAAGCGAAGCCTGAAATTTAATTTTAAATTAAATTCAAAACAAGATATAACATGGATTCCAGCTGTGAAAGCCTTAAAATATCAAGATACAAAAGTCTGTAATAAAGTAATTAGTAACAATCATAAATCATGTAACATGCAACTCTCAAGAAACAGGCTGCTGAGTTAGCATCTGAGTCGACCTGCAAGCGTCTCCAACGGCACGTTTGAAAGTGCATAAAGCGCATTTGCCCCACTTCTGCTGACAGGACGGCCAGCACAAGGACATGTGTCAGCCTCCACTGCCCTGGGAACGGTGTGGGAGACAGAACAGGGGAGGGGGAGGGCAAAGACAGGGTGGACCCGTGGGCTTGGGGAAGGGGTTTGGAGACAGGATCCAGCACTTATGCTAGATCCTAACCCCTGTCCCTGGCGAAATTGCTGACACAGCTCCAACTAGCCCTATGGGGGCTGCTGGGGCTTATCCCAAAGCGGCCTCCAGTTGCCTCCTAAGCCTCGCTGGATACAGCACAGACCGGCCAGCCTGCCTGTTTCAGCACAGATTAGGATTGCACCCTAAATTCGGCAGACAGGAAAACTGACATCTGGGGCCATCAGACGTCAAAGTATGCACCAACAATTACAGCTCAGGTGACTTGAGTTCTAATTCCATCTGAATGTGGCTTCATGCATGATACTGTACTTTCAACTGTCACCTATACTGTCCACTCCTAAAAAAATAACGTGCAGTACTTTCAAGCATGTGTTTTAAAAACTTTGTGGATGCACACTGCAGGAAACTACTATTCCTCATGATCTGAACTCAAAATTGAAACTTGGTACCATCTGAAGCAGCTGTATTTACTGACCTGTCTGCATGCAATGCTACGCGTGTTTACTCAGATGTTCTAGTGAGGGCACAATCCTAACCTGGAGTTAGGCTGGCAGAGTTAAGCCAGCAGAGTTTGGCTGGCACAGGGGACACTATAAAGTATGTTTGGACCACTCTCTGAGTCGGAGGAGCCAGCACACAGTCGTGTGCTATCCTCCCTGGATCTAAGAGTGGTCCAAACATACTTTATGGTTGCCTTTCCGCCAGCCAAACTTTGCTGGCCTAACTGTGCTTGCTTAACTCCAGATTAGGATTGCTCTGTGAGTTCAATGGGACATAGGGCGCAATCCTAACCTACTTTCCAGCGCTGGGGCAATGCAGCTCTGAGGTAAGGGAACAAACATTCCTTTATATTGAGGAAGCTTCTGTGACCATCCATTAAAGGGTACAGTGCATGTCCTGTTATCATGACTGTATCAGTGCTGGAAAATTAGATATGATATGGCCCTAAATCAGTCCGCTATCCTAAACTGGCATACCTGGGAGCAAGTCCTATTGAACTTAATGGGGCTCACTTCTGAGTATCAGATTGTGCTGTCAATCACAGTAATGTTCTTGAGCAAAGCTGCACCTCTTTCTCAGCTGCAGTACAATTCTAAAGCCAAACGACATAATCCGTTTGTCATGCATAATCCAGAGTCATGCAGTGCGCATTTTTTTCCAAGACTGGACCTTGACACCGAGCTTAAATATACCATCTGAGTTACAGAAAGGAGAAACAAACAGGGATAAGTTAAGCTGCTAAAAAATTCTTGCAGGAAGTCTCACAGTAAAGTGTTAGAAGCAAAATGCCAGGCTCATAACACACCACAGAGTCTTGTCACACCTTAAAGACTAACGTTTCTTTATTAACAATTTACAGTAACACTTTTAAGTAACAAATAGCAAATGGCTCTGAAGACTAGGAGGAGGGGTCGCTTTATACAGGAACTCAGGATCCTGCAAATCTAGCGTTCCTCCCTTTCTAGGAATGCCAGTGGTTCCTTGTCCCTGCCATATCAAGCAGCTCTCACCATACGATGCAGCCTTCTTGCCCTACGAGTTCGTGCATTCCTGACAATGGAGCCAGTAATGTTGAACAAAACTAGAGAAACACAAAACATCTGTGTCACTTGGTAAGCCCTCTTAAATAGTACAATTAGGAGAACTTGCAACTTGTGTTGGGCAGCTCTCCATGGTGGGCATAATGTGTAGCGTAGCTTAAATTTTAAACCATCGTTGTCCATTATACATCGTCTTCTCCAGTAATGGGTGTCCTTCAGTTTGCAGCAGGAAAAAATGTTAGAAAGCAGGCTCAAAGGTGGGAAGGTAGACAGAAATCTCAGTGCAAGGTCCAAAGTACCAGCACGACCACACATGCACATCTCTGCATGAGTTTCAAATGTAAAAACAAAATACAGAACCTATCAAGTTTTTTTTTGGGGGGGGGGAATGATGGTTTTGTTGTGGGCTCAGAAAATCCAATTGACAGTCTTCTTATTTTCAGAATTCCCTGGGACATAGACTGCAACGAGACATCCTCCGGGGACAAGAGAAGGTACAGAACTCCCATCAGGCTACCTAGCACAGGCAGGCATACCCCAGAAACAATGCCCTTAGGAATTCCCCCTGCAGACATGAGGAAACAGAGGATTTGGAGTACCCAGTTGGACCCCATTTCAACCCTATGCCCAGGTTGACCAGTTACAATGGGGGAGTGCCTCTACCTTTAACCACTGTATAGAAGAGGAATTCTGGCAGGTGCAGCTTTTTCAATCGTTCCATGTTGAACTGCACATGCCAATATCCATTCTTCTACACAGTGGTTAAAGGTAGAGGCACTCTGTTCTCCATTGTATCTGGTTGGCCTGCCATGACCTTCTTCCCCAAACCTTGGAGCAACGGTGACACTGAATTTAAGCATAACTTTGAAACCAGCAAATGCCTGTCCTTATAATCATAAGTCCTATTAAATACCAATTGAAATAGATAAGAAATCTTGGATCACAATCTCTAACCAACAAGCATTTAATATCTGAACGAAATTGACCTTTCAAACAACAAACATTAAAAACTCAATTTCCAGCACAGTTCCTAACTAAATCTCAACTTGAGCTCTTGAGAGATGTTCCTGCATCCTATGCATTCCATTTTACCCTCTCTCCTTTTTTTGCTGTCACTTATTGAGGCTGGAGAAGGAAGAAAGCCTGAGCTGAAGTTTTGTGGAGCTGAGCTCCACAAAAAGCCAGGGAGGAGGCCTGGGAGGTTTAGGACACACACACTAGTTTCTTACTAAGTTTGCTTATTATATTCTGCATTCCTGCACTGGCCTTCCTCTGTGCCTTTGCTGATGGGAGTTTAATTTCTTATTCTCAGCACCCCCTGCTGGCCTAGATGATTAATTGCAGCTGGAGTTGCTTGCATTGAAAAAAAAAAGTTAGTTCAGTGCTTTTACATAATATTTTGTCCTAATCTTGCTTTCTGTCAGGGATGTTTCATAGTTGTGCAGTTGCTGCAGTCCAAGAATGCTAGTTCCACGAGTGTAATTTGATTATGTCACAATGATGGCACTTCCTGTTTGATTATGTCGCTTCTGGCTATGATATCACATCTGGCAGGTCCTGACATGGGTGCCATTCTAAAATATGAGTCCTGGTGCAAGCTGTTTGAGAATCACTGATGTTGGAGATGTGCATTTATCGTAGCAGTGACCTTTGTTTGTGAGACTGTGTTTTTGTATGTGTATGGATGGTGATCTACTCAGGATGAGAGCACCTCTGTTGCTAAATGGAATCAGTGACCTAAGACTGGTGACAAATTCCTAACTAGTGTTTTTAGTCTATTATGCCAAAACAAGAACACAGTCTTGGGGCAATTCAGAGCTTAACAGATCTTTTTGTCACTAGCTTCCTAAAGCAGGGTTCCAAAGTTTAATGCCACAAGAAATCTGCAAGGTGCTGCAAGGCTCTTGCTGGGTTCGTCTGGGTTCCTGACCTGATCTGGCCTTGCTAGGACCGAGGAAGGCTGTGGCAAGACCCGCATCGCGGGCGTCCCAGCTCCAGCACGAGGCTGTTCTGCTCTCACGACTGGGAGTGAGCAATGAACGGTGTGTGGGTGTCTCTCTGAAAGATCAGAAGAAGCGGCATGTGGGCGGCGGGCTGGCTGCCTGGGAACGCCGTCGGCAAAGCATGGCGGGGGCGAGGGGTTAGCCTGCTCTCCCCTCCCAACGCGTGCGGAGAGCGGGGGCTGCTCGCTTTCCTGTGCGAGCCTTTCCCTCCTGCTGCTGGGCGCTGGGCGGCGTGAGTGGGTGCCTTTAAATGGCTTTCGCGGGAGCGGCTGCCGGCTCAGTCTCATCCGTGATGTAAGACGAGAGTTAGGTGTCTGCGCCGATCGCCTGACTTTCCCCGTCGCTTCCGCCGTGCTCCTTCTCGCTCTGCCGTCCTTGGCCACCCGGCGATCGGGTGGATGCGCTGAGCAGCTCCGCAGCCAGCCAGCAGCAGCAGCAGCAGCTCCAGCTCGCCGTTTGCTTCAGGCATGGAGGAAGAGGAGGAGTGCAGGGTGCTCTCCATCCAGAGTCATGTCGTGCGTGGCTACGTGGGCAACAGGGCAGCTGCCTTCCCCCTGCAGGTAGGTGAGGGCGAGACGGAGGCAGCCCGAGCAATTCAGCCCGGGCGGCGGCGCAAGGTGCTTCTCTTTCCCTCTCCCGTCTGCAGCACGCGCTGCGACGCGCAACCCCTCTTGCAGCACCGAGGGCGCCGCCTCAGGCCAGCAACGCGCCGCTCGTCGAGCGGCCTGGCTCTCTGCCTGCCTACTCCGGGGAGAGACTCCTCGCTCCGTGCCGAGCTAGCGCGGGCTTGGTGCCTGCCAGCATTTGGCTCCTTTCTCCAGGCGAAGCTTTGCAAAGGCCTCCCCATACTTGCGAAGCTCCTGCAGGTGCTACGTTCAGGCCAGGAGCATCTTCGAGCAGGGCTCTCGGTGCGTTTTGGTAGTACTGTATTTGCTGTGGTTGGCAGCTGCTGTGAGAAACTCGCCCCAAGCCAGTCCTTGACTCGTAGGCTGAGATCAAGGAATTTAGAGTGTTTAGAATCTACAGTATTTAGAAAAAAGGCAGCCTAACAGGCCTGTCAAGTTCTGAGCACTGGAGCAGGTTAGAAAGTGACAGGGGAAGGTTAGCCATAATGACATGCTTCCCCAACTTAAAATAAGCAAACAAAAAAATACCCCTCTTAATTTGGCTTGCTGAAGCTGATCATACAGCTTGATTGTGCAATCAAGGTTCCTTCAAAGCAAAGGGCTACAGCATTATTAATAAAGAATACCTGTAAAGTGTTTTAAGTACTGCTATCTGGCTGTCCACCTTCACCTGAGATTGGCTTATCTAGTCATTCATTATTCTAAGCCTGTATCTGTGTTGATTTTTAATGGCATATTCTTATTGCACTCATTGCACTTTGTGCAAAAGAGTGCTAAAATTTCATCAACAAGAGTGCAAGGTGTGTTAAAAGCAAAATGGGATGATTAGTGTAATAACGGAGACTTGGGCAGTTCTTTTTAATTAAATGTTATTGAATTGAAGGGGCACCTTGGTCCCAAATACAAATTTAACTTTTGACATGGGAAAGGTGGGATATAAACAATGCTGTCTAGAATGTTTTAGAATGTATAGGCATGCCCCTGTATCTGCGGGGGGGGGGGGGAGTTCCTGCCCCTCTGTGGATACCTGAACCTACAGATAAGAAGGATCATTATGTTACATATGTGGTTCTTTCCTGCTACCTCCCTCCCTGAGCAAGAAGGCTTTTTAGTGACCTAAAATAAGAATAAAGGAAGTTAAGGGGGCCCAATCTATGGATAATTGAAACCGTGATTATAGGATTTATGGATACAGGGGCCCACCTATACTGTTAAACATGTTTTTTGTATGTTGCCTAAGTACTGTTACATGAGAAAATGTTATGTTTCTGGGTGTCATTTGGAATCTGAAAAGAATAGTGACTTTATGAGTAATAGTGACTTTATGAGTTGCATTTTGCACTGCTCTGCACATATTGCATTGACAGCCACAGAAGATAAATAAATAACCTGGGCCACAGCTATTTTTTTGCAAACTGCTTGTTCAGCTGAATGCAGGTCAATGGGGTGATTGCATATACCGAACCTGTGGTTAAAGTGCATGCTAGAGCTGAATACTGGGCTTATTGGCTGGCTCTCTACCACATTACTTGTATTATAGGGGGAAAAATGAGTGTATGAGCACCTCTATTCTCCCATATGTTTATTATTATTACTTTATTATTACTATTTGCCTATAAACCGCTTTGTGAACTTCGTGTTGAAAAGCGGTATATAAATACCTGTTGACTGACTGACTGATATGTAAAATAGCAATTATAATACATACATGGTCACATCTGAAGGACCAGATTTTTCAAGGCGCTTGTAAAGTATTACTCAATGTGAAGCACTTATTTGCTATAGCTGGTAAGCAGTGTTTAAAGACATTTTAAATAGCATCTTCTGTACCGTCGCCTGTCATTTGTACAGTATATGCTGTTGATGCAGTGGGAGTATTGGAATGGTGGCAAAAGAGAAAGAACTACCATTGCAAACTTACCGAAAGTCAGAAAAACACCTAGACTGGGGGAGATGCCAAATTGTTATTCATTACTTTGTCTTGATTTGGGTTTATCGACTCATCTTCTCCATGGTCTGTCTGTTGAACTAAACATTTTATTTAAAATATGTATAACCTGCCAATCTGTCCCACCAAGATGGCTTAAAACATCTAAAAGGAACAACAACTTAAAGCAACTTTTGACTGTCTTATGCCACCTGTTGGCCTCCAAGGTACCACAGCACTGTTCTGCTATTGCCTGTTGCAGACTGACAAGGCCATTCTTTTGGAATTTGTCCTAAACTAGTAACCTGAAAAAATGTCAGCAGGAGAAAGTTGCCATGGTGAAGATTAAGCATTTTGTTAGCTGCAGTTATTCTGGAAACGGATTATTTTATGTATTAAGTATCCTAGAAATGCTATGACATTGTAACGTAGCTTGCTGGTGTGTGTCCTTTCTCTCATTGGCCTGGAGTAGCTTAACAGAGAAAGTTCTAAATGTGCTTTAAGATCTTCACCTTTAATAGTTCCTTGGTCACTAACAATAACCAGTAATTGACTATGCCCCTCTTAGAAGCATTGAGCACAGGCATACTCAGATTTGTGTTGGGTAAAGGAGAATCTCATTTTCCCAGGAAGAGCCAAATTTTGATTTTTGACAAGTGGTAACTGGTTTACATACACTTTTTCTCTCATTGGCATGTGTGACTAGGGCTGAACATTGACAGTTTGCAGCAGCTTACTTCAATATCAGCTATTGAAATTGTATATATTTACAATGCTCATTCTTGTTTTTTTGTACATATGCTCAAGCTCTGCCAGCTATTGCAGTGCTTGAGCATATAATATGAAAGAACAGTGCAGTTGTGGACCCAGCCAATGGGCCACCCAGGGACAGGGGAGGAGCAATGCCTCTCTGCTGTTTCCCCGCCCCCGTGCACTGTTCCACTTCACCCCCATGCCACTCCAGGCTCCATTTCGGAGCGGTATGATGACAGGAGGCTGGGCCAAACACTCCTTGCCTCTCTGAGAGGTGAGCCACCTCGCCACTGCCTTCTTCCTGCTCCAGCAGAGCAGGGGCATTTGCCCTCTCCTGCCAAATGGTAGGACCGCGACTGGAGCAGTATGCATCTCTGTTCGCATGCAAGATACTTTTAAAGTAAAGTATCTTTTACTTTAAGCAAAGTAGTTCTGGAGATGTAGAAACACAATTGAAAATAAACCTTATTTACTATGCAGTGTGGAACACACAGAGAAATATGTCCAATTAAATTCAGTGGAATTTCAGGGTGAATATACAGTACATAGGGTTGGCCTGACCTGTCTCCTTGTCCTTCTGCCCCCTATGCTGACTGCCCAGGCCAGCACAAACTCACTGTCCACAGGGAAGGCTCTAGTTCCGACAAGCTAGCACACATCCTAGCCTAGCCATCCTGGCCAACCCGGCTCCCAAGTAATCACAAAAGTGCTTTATGGCGTGTTCTCAACTCTTGGGACCCAGCCTAAGGGACTTGCACTGGTTCAGGGACAAGCTTAGATTGCTTTCAGATTGAGCTGTGGCTGGAATTACAACATCCATATTCTGTTCCTTGAGCTAAGAGGTCCTTAAAGCTGATGAACGTGTGCAGAAGAATCATGTGGTATGGCCCTATGTCAGACTACAGGTGGAGGGTTTGTGATGGACTGTTTCCCTCCCATTTAGAAAAACGTTTGATTGAAGACCTAGCATGTGAGGAGGAAAAGTCTGGATACTTCCTGACAATTCTTTTCCAAGCTTTTCCACTGATACTCTTGCCAGATAGCATTGTGTGTTTAATGTTATAGTTCTTTGTTTTTAAAGTAAATCAGAAGTAAATTAGAAACCTGACAAGAATTGCTGGGAGCTAAGTGCTATGGGAGTTGCATTTTTAAGAGAAAAGTCCATTTTGAATCAGCGAATCCTTTGTATTGATTTTCCACTACAGAGAATGACAGACATACTTGAACAGTTCTTTAGAAGAATAAATATGAAGAACTGCCACAAACTGTTGTCAATAGAGGAAGTGGTGAGGCACTCTCATGAAATGGCATTTATCAAAGTATTCCAACGGCTGCCCATATGACCTTACCTGTGCACTCAGATCAATAACATCAGCTCTATTCTACACATCCTCCAGTGCTGTCTGGAATCTAGCAGCTGGAAGCAAGAGATGAGACATTTGAGTTATGTGCTGAGGCTCTGCTGTGCTCTCCCTAGAGGGCCATACCTTCTTGTTTTCTGTGAGCAGGGTTGGGTCTTTCCAGGCATATGGAAGGAAATAAGTATATTGACTGTTTGTAAGCTCTGTTTTTACTTACAATATTTTGTTGTGGCTGTGTTATTATGATCAGTATTTTCAGGTTTGCTGTGTTTTGTCTTTTTAAGTGTGTTGATATTGTTAGCAATCTTGAGGGTCTTCCAATCAATAAGCAGGGTAAGCATGTTAAATAAATGAAGGGTGACGTTCCACAATTTCTAGTTATAGTGCTTCCTCCTTCTGAATTATGAACCAGTTTCAGAAAACTGTAAAGAGTGAGTGAGTGAGTGAGTGAGTGAGTGAGTGAGTGAGTGAGTGAGTGAGTGAG
>JAJKFI010000006.1:30384074-30409708 GCA_029204185.1 Lerista edwardsae | reverse complement strand
GAGTGAGTGAGTGAGTGAGTGAGTGAGTGAGTGAGTGAGTGAGTGAGGTGTGAATGGAAGTGTATTTCCACACTGCAAAATAAATCTTACTCAGAAATCTGCTGTTCTAGCCCTGCCAGTGACATGTGCACTTAGCCTTTTTTCCAACTGCTCTCTACCCTGATGAAGGCAGAAAGCTTGTTTATTGTTGAAGAAAACACTACAGTAGTTGGGGGGGATTGCTAAAAACTTTGCACATTATTGGGAGGGGTGGGGCTAGTTCATGGGAAACCACTCACACATTCACTGCACAGAAGGCAGTAAATGTCTAAATATGGTTATACGTTTGCAGCAGTTTTGCAGGGCCTACTGAAGTGAACAGACCTGCAGAAGTACTATTGCACCCTGCTGCAGTTCAAGCCATTTTTATATCCCTTGAACCTGAATGCATGAAGGCATTATGCAACAATATGCCATATCACTGAGAGGAGATTTAATTTATATACATTTTGATTTTAAAACCCTTATCTTAAAAACTTTGTATGGAGTTGGATTCTTTTAAATATTTGATTAATCGCTTTTCAATAACAAAAAACCTAACAAAGCCATTTATATTCTACCAGAGAAAGAATTACAGGCATGCCCTGATATCCACTGATGGAGCATCCATGCTTTTAGTTATCCATGGATACTTGGATGCCTATTAAAAAGATAAGGGAGCATTAAACAAATCTATTTTACCTTGTTGCAGCAAAACCACTGATGTGCCCCTATCTGTACCCAGTATCCATGGTTTCAGGTAGTGTCTAGAACAAAACTCCAGCGTATGCCTGTACTAGAAGAAATAATAAGCATTTAAATAGCAATTTCTAACGTGTTTTGTGAACATTGTCTAGTTAATCCTTTCGTACAGGTACTATAATGTTGGCTGGTCCTTGTACCCCAGTATTGCATAGGGTTATTGGCACAGTATTGCATAGGGTTATTAATAGCTCTCCTAATACCATGCAACTAATTTGTGTTTGTGTTGGATTTTAGTGGTCAGGCCTTCTACCCACCCAACCCTCAGGTAAACCAGTTCTCTGTGTTGTTAGTCTGCTCAGTTAATAAAGGTATTGCAGATCTAGTTGCATTTGGAGTGGGTTCTGCAGTACTTCAGTGATGCCTGCTCAAGCAATTATGCAGCCCCTGCCCTTGCCATCTGGTCCAATGAAGCATGGAATAAAGGCAAAGCTAGTGATACCTAACTAGGATGTCCATTTCATTGAGCACTTGCTTCGTTTGACATCTATGAAATGTTTAAATGGGGTTTGAGGGTCATTCTTGTTAGCAATAAAAAGACCACATGGCTCAGAAATCTGCTCTGGATATGACCTCCCTGTATTTGGAAGGCAAAACTTCTTTTTTTCCTCCACCAGAGGATAATCATCATGCAAGTCAGTCCTGGAGCAGACGTCAGAGCATGCCAGAATATGCTCTGATGCAATGTAGAAGCTGTGAAGCTAATCTGTGCTCTGTAGTGGCAGCTGTTTCTGATGGCGAAGGTAAGTGGTCGTTGGGAGCCTCTGCAGGCTAAATTGCCCTGAATCAGAAATGAAAGATGCTTCAGCATTCTGACTCATCCTGACGTTTCGCTGCTATTTATAGAAGGACATGAAAGCTCTTTAAAAAAAATAAAAATGAACTGTAGTAAAGAGGTTTAAAAATGTAGTAACGAAGTAGGCAGTCCATGTTTGTAGCCAGCTGAGCAAAAATAATCAAATAAAATAATCTGTCTTTGGCAACTCTATTGCACAGTTCAGAAACTGGAGTCCTTAACTGCTGCTAGTAAAATTTTAATAAGTCTAGCATTGCCATGTCTGGCTGGCCCTTAATTTTCCCAATAAGAAAACAATATGCACCTACAGCAGAGGGGTGTGCGATTGATCGGAATTGCGTAAATTGGGGAAAGATGTGTTTTAGGGCCAGTATATGCCCAGTATCCATTACAGTGATTTCATGAGGAAGGGCTTGCGTTTTGTAAACCAGCTGGAGGGATCTTACTTTGGCACAAGAACTTCATTCCCATTGGAAATGTGGGCTGACTGGGTCCACTACAGTTCCAGCAGTAATGTTTAGCAGGAAAGCTAGTGTGGGATAGGAAAGGACTGGGCAAGGACTGGAGGAGTCTTAGGTTCAAAATCCTGCTCAGCTGTGAAGATCACAGTCTTGACCCAGTCATTGTTTCTTAGCCTCACCAGGCTTGATATGAGGATTAAATGAGATAACCATGTCTGGTTTGTTGTTGTCAGCTTTCTCAGACTTGAACAGAGTTTTCCTTGACTCACTAGGAGAAGATATGAGAGAATCTGAGTTTGAGTGGGCATTATTCTGCTGCTGAGAGAACGTTTTACTAACTTAACTTTTATTGGCTGTTTTAGAGAGGTGTTGTTGACTTAAATGGGAAGAAGCACACAATCAGTGTATGGAATTGGGAACCAGAGGTTATAGGCTCTGGTTTAAATGGCTTTAAAAGGGGAGAGGATACATTCATGCAGAACAGGTCCATCAATGGCTCCTAGTCATGGTGGCTGTACAGTAGACTATCACCAGATTCAGGGCCCGTATACCTCTGAAGAGCAGTAGCAGGGGAGCAACAGCAAAAGAGAAGCATGCCTTTTTCTCCTCCTTGTGGGCTTCTCAGTGGATTCCAGTGGAAACAGGATACTGTAGTAGATGAGCCTTTTGCCTAATCCAGTGGGCCTTTTCCTGATTGGTTGCTGTTTTCATATTCTGTTTAGTTCTTGTAAAGTTCATGATGAAACATCACACCATTTACAGCCCTCCAACACATGCTTGCACAGTCTGTTATCCAAACAGAGATTTGTGAAGAAGCCACACTAACTCGTATTTCATTGTTGGTTGGTCGGACATCACAGTCAATTGATAAGACAGGAGCCAAGTGCTTTGTACATTGTAGAGATACAGAAGATTATACAGGCTTAACTTTTTCAATACACTGATTTTTTTTTTATACACTGATTTGACTCAACACTAATGGCCACTACAGATAAGAAGGACCCTGCTGATCACTAGAGAAGGGGCAAAAAACATCCCTGTTCTAAAAATAGCTTTTCTAGGGAGTTGGTCAGGTAGTCAGACTATTAGAACTTTTTGCTGAAGGACAGAATGCAAAAGAGATTAATCACTTTTGCATTCCATTCTTCATTGAGAGAGGGTGAAGGAAGGGGGTCACTTTCCTCAGAGTGAGTTGAAAATAGCAGTTCTGTTGACTGCCTGCCTGACCTGTTTTTAATGGCTTTTATTTAACATGATTTTTGGTATAAGTGGGGAGTCCCAGAATCAATCCTCCGTGTATACCGAGACACGATTGTACAAGTAAACTACAGGAGAAATCAACCAGTTGTTGAGGAAGATGTTGAAGATAGTACTGAAAAGAATACCTTGCAGAATGAGAGAGAATGTGTCATTGGATGGTGCCAATGGGGGTGCGTTAATCCAAACCATCACAGAGGAGATATAAAATGAAATCTGGTTATAGTCCTAGTTTTGCTTCATGGCCTGTTAAGGCTACTCTAAATTATGTCTCCTCAGCAAAGAAATTAAAAAAAATTAATCCCTCTGGATTTGTTTCCAATGTTCACTTATGTGAATATATTTGGTTTTCTTCATAGTTGGCTTCCTCAGTTTGCAATCCTGTGCAGGTTTCCTTCAGACAAAACCCATCTGAATTGAGTGAATAAACATGGACCCATAGCAAATAAGCATGCACAGGAGTGCACTGTGAGAAAATCAGAACTCCTTTAAAAGCAAAATGCTCTTTGCTGTTTCAAGAGAGAAACTCTGGCTAGAATCTTTGAGCACAATCCATCCAAAAATAAAACTTACTTTTATTTCAGTAGATTTTTCTTTTCTAGATTAATCCTATGTTAAAAGTTATAGGACATTTATATATTTTCAGTAGGGATAGCAGAGTCAAATAGCAGCAGACCCCCCCCCCCCGGTTAAATCTCCTCAGGGAATCTACCTCATCCAGGCTGACTGGATTCTGACAGGAAAAAATAATACAAGGCAGAGGCTTGTTAAAGTTTTAAAAACAAAACTGAAATGTACTTATTATTTTATTCTTATATCAAACTTTCACCATCTGATTAACAGAAGTTTGGATTTAAATGATAGCAAGGCCCTAGAGCTTAAAATGGTGGAGGTATTAGAAGCCCTGATCTTTCCTGTCAGATCCGCGAGGGAGAGCAAGAGTGGGAATATAGGCCACGTCCCACGACTCACAATACACTGCTGACTCCTCTTTGCAGTAGTCTGCCCCCTGTGGACAGCAGACGGTATTGTACCAACTCTTAACAAAAGTCAAGCCACATGATTTGCATCAAGTTGGCAAAATTGCAAAGAATGAAAGCCACCTGTGCAATGCTTGGGTCTAGCAATAGGCAATTACTAACATTTTGAGGACACTCTGTTGTTCTATAACTAGTGACTCCAGTTTAGTAGTGGCAGCAAAATGCCTGAAGTCCTTTGCATACTTGGGAGTAACAGAGTGACTCTGACCTTGGAATCAGCATGTGTAGGATTGTCCCTATGAGACTGTGTTTTTGAGGTCTTTTGACTCCGCTGTAAATTATAAATGGTTCTCTGTAAAGAGTACCGAGCATGAGTTTACATGTGGTAGAAACTGATTGAACTTTTAGAACAAATAATAGATAGAATATATGAAACAGCAAATAATGATATTCTGACAGATAGATTAAAAGGAAAGATAAAAGAGCAAGTTGGAAGTAAATGGAGATTATTCTACGAATGGATGGATACGATTTGTTAAATGGAAGTCTGGTATAAAGAGAATAGTTTAAAGATACTTTTAGGAAGATAAAGTTATATATATATAAATCTTAGTAGACAAGAATCATATGGAATGTACAGTAATGTAGTAATCGAATAAGCTGTAATCATATTGTATGTTAATCCCAATGTGTGTTACCCTTCCCAGATTGTGTTATTACCTGTTCCCTTCCCCAATATCTGTTTATATAATAATAGCAATAAAAAAATAAAAAAATAAATAATAAAAAAAAAGAAACTGATTGAACTTGAAATCTGCATTCAGCCATGAACCTCTTTAACTAAGGTGCTGTTTCTCAGTCTGACCTTCAAGGATTGCTAAAAGGCTAGGGAAAAAAAGGTAAGAATTGAAACATAAGTATAACATACTGTATGTAAGAAGTTCTGTAGCTCCTCATCAGCTACAGTTTGAATACAAGATTAAGAGCGCAATCCTAATCTGCGCTGGAACATGCAGGCCACTGCAGGTTGGGAAGCTGCTGGAGCCTCCATGGGGCAAGGACACGTTTGCCCAATTGCCCCAGGCCCCTTACCCCCGGCCAGGCCAGTGGGGCTCCTTGCATCTGAGCCTGCTGTGTAGCAGGCATAACTCCAACGAGCTGCAGCAGCCTGAATCGGGGCTGTGTGGTCTTGGGGCGGGGTTTGAATAGACTCCTCCCCCCTCTCTGGACCGCCCTGCCCCATTCCGCCCTTCCTCCTACCTTCCCCTCACCCAGAAATAGCCCCGTGCCAGCCAAACTGGGCCAGCCCATCTGGCAAACCGCTTTGTGAACTTTATCTTGAACAGCGGTATATAAATACGATTGATTGATGATGGATGGCAGTTATGGTGGTATTGCAAGGCCAACACAACTGCCTGACACGGCATGTTCGCGACAGCACTTGGCCGACACAAGTGGCTTGTGTAGGCCAGAGTGGGGGTTGGTTTTGCCCTGCAGATCTTATGTGGTTTCTCCTTCGGGCCACATTATACGTTGCATAAAATGTGTGTGGACCTTTTTATAGTAGCATGGAGGGAGTAGACGAAATTGGGTAGAACTATAGCAGATGGGGAGAAGGGCTTTAGCATTTTGTCCCTACCACAGTTCTGATTCTATAGTACGGACCTCTGGTGCTATTTACAGTAAAACAAAAAAACTTCAGACAAAAGCATATGTCAATAGAGAATAGCACACACAACAGTGATCTGGTGTGTAAGAAAACAAATCCACACCAGAGCTTGTGACTGAAATGTGGCATGTTTGTTTTCTCACAGCTAGATGTCTATAGTAACACATTTCAAATTGCAGGAGGAGGAACGTCTGCTGTTTTGCTAACAGTATTCTTGGTTCAAGTATGAAGGAACATGCCCTCTGAATTGAGAAGTGCATGTTAGCATTGCTTCTAAGCTTTAGCCCAAAACCTTGCATCAGTTAGTACAGCACAACCATGTTGTGATTAATACAGAATCTTGCTTCATAAAAACTGATTTGTTTCTGTGTATTCATGAACAATTTCTAATACACATTTTGGGTAGTTTTTTAAAAAAAACGTTTCTCCCTTAAACAAAGCATTTGGCCAGCATCTGATGCATCTGAAGTTGGCTGGTCACATTGATGAGTTAAACACATCACAATGAGATTGATTTTAGTAACTTTTTTGCTTTAGGCTCCCAAGATAAAGCAGAGGAAAGTTTCCCAGCCACGGTTTCACACTGAAAAATGTGCCAAAAATTGCAATGTCTATGCTGTTGGCAGAACATGAGGAAGTGTGGGAAACTTTACTGCGCTATTTTAAAAATTAGCGCAGTTTGTAAATTAAAACCATGTTTGATTTGCACACGCTATTTCAAAAATGTACAAATAAGACCATAATTCAAGAGGTGCCTGTACCAACTTTTGTGGGTATTGTTTCTATGAGCACTGCTGCTCTCACCACAGATCACAGTTTTGCACAGGAATTGCTTTTCCCGCAGCTTGGGCTTCACTTCATCCCAAACCATTTCTCTTTTAAATAAAAGGGCACAGTCCCATCCTGCCCACTTGTGAATCATTGTCCCAATCATCTCCACTTTCAACAGGCTTAGACCAAGCAGAGCAGTAGTACTTAGTTGTCATGGCAGTGAAGCCAAATACCACCATCGATCTATTGATTGATCGATTGATTGGATTTTTATCCTGCCTTTCTGCCCCATGGGCACCCAAGGCGGTTTACAACATAAACATATCACATTAATCGATACTGTGAAGTGCTACTAGTGATAAAAAGCACGGATCCAAACCCTCCTGGGATGCACAGAACTAGCTATACATTTGAATACTTCCTGTATCTGTTCTCATGTATAATCACTGAGCATTATCCTGTGTTTGCATGACCAGTCCTGGCGTTAAGCTCTACAGTTGTCATTTGGGCCACATGATATAGTTAAAAAGAACCAGGACAAGTTAAACCCAGTTGAATGTTGCATTGGCTAGTAATGACTTCTTCAAGGTCATAATAGAATACAAGAATCATTCCTGTTTCTACTACTAAGCTCTGGAATAGCTAACTGAACACCTATTCCCAGCATGATGCATTGTTGCATTGCTTCTTATCTGTCAGACAATGGCCTATGCACTGTAATGCATTATGACCCAGGCAACGTATCTCCAAAATCTTAATGAGTTTTCAGTGTCTCACTGTATTCAATTCTTTCAAATACAGCTAAACTATGTAGTCCCATTATATCAGCTTGATGCACTGTTTTTAAAGAATGAAGAGCAGGAGATGAAATTGAGTAGAACCAACTTGTGATCGGTTGACCTATGTTAGCCATTATGTTCTGCTTTGTAGTCATTTTGACTTCTAAAACAGTTTATCTGAGATGAAAGTACTATATAACAAGTATATTCCCTGACTTTTCCTGCTTTCCCTTAGGGCACAAGTGCCCAAAATGGATCATGCCCCCAAATGTCAAAGCTAAGCAAAAGACCCTTAGTATGCCATATCCTAATTCCCCCCCCATACACACACTTTCCTTTCACAATGTCACACAAGCATAATCTGCTGCACTGTTGCATCTGGAGGTGAACTCAGGGGGAGAAGTGAAGACTCAAGGTTCAGATTCTGTCTAACTTAAGCATCTCCTCTGAAATTGCCCCTATACTCCAGCGCTACCCAAACTGCATCGTGATCCACTTGGTGGGTTGTGACCTGATGTCAGGTGGGTTGCGGAAAGCTGGGAGCAGCTATCTTGGAAGCTGCAGACCTGACTCTTGTTATATTCCTGTTGTGTTAATAGTTTGAATGTTCAAGTGAGGGGTTTTTTAAATTTTATTTTTAGTTCAATGCTTTTACATAATATTTTGTCCTCATCTTGCTTTCTGTCAGAGTTCTTTCATGGTTGTACATTTGCTGCAGTCCAAGAACACCAATTTGCATTTCAGGAGTGTCATTTTATTATGTTACGACGACAGCACTTCCTGCTTGATGATGTCACTTCCTACCACATCATCACTTCCAGGATAATGTCGTCACTTCTGGTGGGTCCAGAAGTCCATTCTAAAAAGGGGGTCCCAATCTAAAAAGTTTGAATACCACTGCTCTACTCTATCAGATGAGGAGGTCCTTGCTAGCCAAGGTCTACTTTCCACTTAACTTGCACAATTTAATGCACTATGATTTGAGTGCAAATGAGGGCAGAATCTTGGCTCACTGAACGTGGTGTAATATTTACCACAGTGATATTCATCTTACTAAAAAGAGTTGAGATTTAGATTGTAATAAACACATTGAATGGTGGCTTTGTATGTTCAAATCATACTCCTCATTCCCCTCCAAAATTGGGGAGTCTTTCAAAACAACTTTTAAAATAACTTTTCTTTTTACTCTACCTCTGCTACTATTGGGTGTTGCACTATGTAACACATACATAGGATTGTGTATGCAACCTTATATATCTTCTCAGAAGGAAGCCTCATTGAGTTTAATGGGACCTATTCCCAAGCAGGTATATATAGGATTGCAGCCTACACAAGATGAGTTGCTATAGAATCAAAAGGAAGAGAAGTACTGTATTGCATGCCAGCATTTAATTAGTATGTAGGTGTTGGTAACCATTAGACTAATTAACATTGTGGTAATCACAGCTCCCTGGGCAGGAGATGCCTTTTAGATAAAGAGATTTCCCTTATATTTAGCAGGGGGATACTGGCTGTCCCTATTGAAACCAACATTATATTTTTTCCCAGTACAGTAGTTGTTCGCTAGTGTTTCCCGTCTGTCTTTTTTATTGTGAGTCCCATAGGATAGGAAACTATTTTCTTATTTCTTTTGGTACATGCACAATTTTAAGGACTTTTTGTTGTATAGCAGTGTGTAAACATTTTGTAATATAGTAATAATAATGGCAAGAATTACAGTATAGAAGGAAGTTTTCTGGGCATTTTTTTTTTTTAGTTTTGGATTTAATTCCTAATTGGAAACTGGGATATGTTTGCTTTGAATGCACCATGTAAGGTTGACAATATTTGGTTCCTTTCCCACTATTAGGTCTACCTCCCCACCCTGCCAGTGTTGTAGTGAATGAGGGATTAGTGTGTGAGAAACCCTATTGCTGCCTTATGTAACCAACATAACATACCATGTTTGCTTTGGCTACCTTCAGAGTGGCAGTTGGGATTTAATTTTGCCCTTTTCTAGGTTAGGCTCAGTGTGGGGAATGAGGAGTTTTACATACATTAAGGCCCAATCCAATAGCCCATAGCGTGGGTGGTACGCTTGTACTGCCCAGGCGCCGTAAAGCACCTCCAATGCTGGTGGTAATCTGTTATAGCTGGCACTGGATGAGTTCGCTGCTCACCGGTGATACGGTCATTCATGACAGGGCATTCTGGGGCAGGAGGAAGGGATAGAGCGGGGGGTGGACCGCCAGTGGCTCTTGCTGCTGGTTCCCGACCTCTGAGTAAGGCCACACAGCCTTACTCGGAGGCCCTTACTTCTGCACTTGCTAAATGGCTGGCACAGAAGCCAGTAGACCTGTTATCCAGCCTGTGCTCTTACCTCGAGGAGGGGGAATGAACGTCCCCTTTCCCGCAGAAGTTCCCACGGCTGCCTGGCTGCAATGGGATCCAGCAGTGGTTGCCTGGCTACCGCTACACTCCTAGGCTACATTCCCAAGGTAAGGGAACACTCCTAGGTCAGTATAGGATTAGGCTCTGATTAATATACAGGTGACTAGAGACCTCCAGGTGGCAACCATAGGTGGTGACAAAGTAGAAACAGCTGTAAATATGATAAAAATTTACAAGGGATCATTAATCCTACTTGACACATACTCGACGTGACTTGGGGAGAGGATGTCTTGGTCCAGATATTGAGGTGTGCAGTTTAATAAGAGAAACCAATCTGTCTGAAAACAGTGGTTGCTTTAAAGCATTGTAACCTTCTGATGGGCTTACATGTTTACTGTGAACTATTTGTCTTCCAAAACAACCCCTCCTACCTGGAAATTAACACCCAACTGCTATCTTGTAACATGTCTGTTTCAGTCAGACATATCTGTTCAAACATACTTTCTTAAATACTGTTATCTTGATGTCTTTATAATAACCCTGTAAGGCTGCAATCCTATAGCAATCTCACTGGGAGTAAGCCCAACCAGGGCAGGCCCAAGGAGTGGTGGGGCCCAATGCGGGGCATTCTTGCAGGGCCCCCAACCTCCTACAGGGGTCCCCACTTACCAAGAATAGTGCTTGCGGAGCCATGCACAAAGCATGGCACATGGAAATAGTTGGTGGTGATATGACCACCTCACCGCCAACTGCTTCCAGAAGGCCCATTTTGGGCAGTTCAGAGGCAGGGGCAGGTGGGAGGGCCCCAGATAAAGCTGCTCTGCTCGCCCCACTGACTTACAGCCCATAGAGATCCCGGCTGCAGCAGCCGGCGATATCTTCATTGTGCTGGTGCGGGCCCCAATGTGACGACATTGGCTTAAGGCCGGCCCTGAGCCCAACTGAAATCAACATACTTCTGATAGTATACATGCATAGCATTGGGCATTAAGATAAGTATTTCTGTATATGACTGGAAAGCTGAGAAGGAGCATCTTGTCTGAGTTCATGGCAGAGATGAGATTCAAACCATGGAAGTTCTGATTCATGGCTTAGTCTCTTAGCCAGCATTCTGCACCAGTTTTTTTAAATGAGATTTGCAGGTGACAGTTGCCACTGGCTGCTGAACTACAAGATGAGATAAATTAGGTCATCTATAGTTATGGGTACTGCTGAGGTTATCAGGTTATGTATTGAGTTCTGTAATGGCGTGTGGTTCCTCCCTGGCAGTGAAGATCAAATGAGTTTTCTACCAGATTTAAGCTGGGTATATGAAATGTATGTTTGCTGAGCTATCATCTGTGTGTATGTACTGTACAACAAAAGTTATGCAATCCATATGTAACATACACATGCATTTGTTCATGCATATATGGATTAAACAGCAAACAAAATGTCTTCAGGCTCAAATGCATTGTCTTCAGATAAGAGGACTGAATTGTCCTTAACTAAGGGCCCAATCCTATCCAATTTTACAGCACCAGTGCAGCTGCAATGAATTCCCAAGGTAAGGGAACAAACATTCCCTTAACTTGAGGAGGACTCTGTAACTACCCTCCCACCACAGGATGCAATGCATAGCCTATTGGCACGGCAACATCAGGGCTGGAAAGTTGGATAGGATTGGCCCCTAATTCAGCTACAAACTACCAAGAGTTGCATTGAGAGATTAACAGCACAAGCCTATGCATATCTGCTCAAAAGCAAGCCACAGTGGGTTCAATAAGATTTACTCCTAGGAAAGTGTGTATAGGATTACAGTTGTATTCTCCTGATAAGTCCTCTTTACAAGTATATAGGATAAGAACTTCACGTTAATACAAACCGTATATGTATCACCAGAGTTAAATTTGGCCACATAAGAAATGGAAATCCTCACAGAGTTAGTGGCTCTGATCCAGAAAAAGTATAGCTTTAAGTTCCATTGAAATCAATAGGCCAAGGTAGTTTTTTCACAAGTCTGAACTTTTTCTGGACTTGGGATAGGTACATTAAATAGGGTGGATTAGAATCAAAGGGCCATTCCCAGAATACAATGCATGCCTGGGAATTTATCAGTGCTTGCTGCTATAGGCTGTTGCTCCGCAAAAAAGGCTCTCCCTGAAGGTTGGGGAACTCTCTTTGGTGGGATTAAATGTGGTGCACCTTGGAATGCACATTCTTGGTGGTGGGGGTGGTGATGGTGGGGGTGCGGCGGCTAGGTTCCAGCTTGTATAGACTTGCTTAGGCTTGCTTTGTAGCTTGTAAGTCTTTTGGATTGCATTGAGACACTGATGTATGAGGTAATTTAAACCTTCTGTTGTACAACTAGTAAGTGCTGTGGCATACTTGTGTCGCTATCTGTATCTATTAGAAATGTGGTGGTTTTTGTTTCCAATGACTATTTAATCAAAGCAATAATTCTGTGCAAAGTACTTTTTCCCTTTGATGCCGTAAAAATGAAAGTGGAAGTTAAAACTACCATGAAAATGTTTTATCTGTTAGGGTTCTCATTTGGCTCTGAAATTATTGTCCTCAACACTCCTGGCACTTCCATTGTTAAGGTGAAGACTTTGATATACCTGGTTAATCTTGTTTATATGGCCTTGGAAGAAATGCAGCTTGATGATAGCCTATAATAAAACATGCACATGTTGCTATGCCCCTTGGGGCACACTGACTTCAAAAGTGTACAGAGTAGTGAGGATATAAGTGTGTGACAGGTGAAATGTTTGTACCTGGCTAAAGGGCATTATCACATTGCAGCCTTGTTTGCTTCGTAGGCCTTGGCTGCATTTATCAGGCAGTGAGTGACTTTGGTCACTGTTTGCTTCAGTGGACCGTGACAAACGGTTACCAGCTTGAATTATTTCTTCTTCAATTAAACTGTGTGAAATGGCCATATGGATCCAGTTTCATAATTATTTGGTAATTCCACTCAGGCTTTTAGCTGGCTTGCAATAATTGCAGCTGCTCCCAATTAGAGGACATAAGCAAAGGAGTTACAGTATATCCAACATCAATTGCACGCATAGGTCTTGCTATATTAATTAACTGATTAATGTACCTAGCTTAATATTACAAGATTTAAACAAAAATCTCCCACTTTATCCTGAGAAAGTTAGCTTTGTTGAAGTTCCAGTGAAATCAAGCATGACTAAATTTTTCTGGATTAGGTTTTCTGCATAATCCACGTTCTTTGTTCCTTGCACCCATGACTGGGATTAGTTATTGCTACTAGAGCTTGGCTCAGAAGAGCAGCTTCAGCATGCCTGGTAGAATCTTTGATTTCATCCTTTTGAATGATAGATTCCAATTAAATACCATATTGCAAGTTGCTATTCAAACTTTGAATTAGAAAAGCTATTTATAATATGCCATGTGGATTCAAAAGGCAGTAAGATGTTCCACTAGTTATGCCCCAGAAGCACATTGAATCTAAGCCTAGATATAGAAACTCCTCCCATATGGCGTTATGTCCATTGTAAAGCACTTTTCTGTGACATTTACAAGGCTGATGTGAAGAGCTGACTGACCCTAAAAGTATGTTTGTCAACCAGGGAAGGCCCTTAAGATATAGGCTGATTAGATCTCACAGATGGCAGATTTATATAAATGTTTGGAGACTGCTTGAAGTCATGGGTGAGAGTGCTCCTTTCTTTTTGAGGACAACATCTTAAGAGTGGGATTCCTGCTTCTAGTTTCTTGATCTATTAAATCTCTTCTGGTCTTATGATTCTATGAACATTTTTATATATCTCCTTTGATTTTTTTCTTCTTGAGGAAAACAATATATATGCCCAATAAAGAAACAAATACAGTACTACTGCCTAGGATTAGACCCTAGCATAAATACTGTATGGATATGTGCATGGGCCCCTAAATTCTCAGTACTGGTTCTCAAAGACAATCAGTACAACACAAAGTAAGCTTTGAGACAGTCCCTATATCTTATGGCAATAGATCTGTAGCTACAAAAGTCTTAAAAAGGAAAGAAAAAAACCCAACCCAATGTTATAGCCACCTGCAGCAGGTTCCTCCAATCTGTATATTTTCCCATGCCCTGAACAGACAGACATTCTGCAGTCTGCTGACGTTTTGTGGGTGAGTGTTTGTGCAGGACTCGTATTTCTGACGCAGCCCAGTCATGTGGCTTTAATTTACATGAAGGGGTTACCCTGTCATGCCAAGGAAAAGACAGTCCATCTCTCCCCCCCCCCCCCCCCAGTTACAGCATGACTGGCAAAAGGTTCAATTAACCTGCCAGCAAATTGCCTGAAAATGGATCATACACAATTATTTCTGTATCATTACTATGACTCACTGTGCTGTATATAGTGAGTTTTCTTTTGAGGAGATTATTTTATTCCTTCCAGGGGGGATTTGAAAGCAAATATGTTAAATGTCAGATTTTTCTGGCAGATTTTCACAGTGTTAGGCTTTCTTTAGTGGTGAATGAAAACATAGCATGGCTTGAACAGATTTTTTAAAATATATTTCCCTCTGTCACTGTTTGAAGTCGTGTTTGAAAGCAGAATTGTTTTGCATTGTTGCCACATACTTGCATCCTTCCCCTTTCCCCCCCGGGGTCAGATTTTGTGACCTATGTTGTGTCATAGGTTTTTGGAGTTGGCTTACAACCATGGTAAAGGAATGCTTACTGTATTGTACTTTATTTTTGCAGCACATTAATCTTGGAAACCCATGTTAGCTATAGACAAAAACGTTTTCATAATTCTCCAAATATAGTCGTTCTGAGGCCCTAAGGGCCGTAAGGATTGTGTACTGTAATTACATTTTCTTCCTTTTTCTCATCTTTGTAAGTGTTCTAGTTTGTTTTTGTTTGGTTTGGTTGCCTGTCCATCATCTGCTTGTTTTTTTTCTCAGCAAAAGTACTTTATCACAGCTTTGCTTTGCTTACTTACCTAAATATTACTTTCACACGACAAGCCTGTGCATGTTTACTCGGAAGTATATTCTGCTGTGTTCAGTGCTACTTACTCACAGGTAAGCGTGAATAGGATTGCAGCCCCAATATACTTGATGTGCAGCAAGCCATGGAAATATGGCTCATTCTTGAGTGGAAAGAGAAAATTTTGGTAATATTGCTCCTTCTATTTTATGTTTGTTACAGGTTTTGGGGTTTGAAATTGATACTGTGAATTCTGTCCAATTTTCAAATCACACAGGTAAGAAAATCTTTATTCTCTTGAAATACTTCCCTAAATAAATATTAAGATTACCAAACACGTATCCTTTCTGCATGGGTATTAAATGGTGTAAGCTCTTATCAACATGATACCATAAGAACAAGAAATCAGCCCACCCCTTTTGGTTCAGCTCCAGTCATGATGGACTTGGCATCCAGATGCTTGCCATTTAATCTCATTTGGATCTTGCTTTTCCTGTGATTGCCCAGCATATAGGGTTCTATCGAGTGGTGGGATTCAAATAAATTAACAACCGGTTCTATGTCCTTCAGGGCGGCCACTGCCTTTCTTCCCTTAGCAACCGGTTCTGCAGAATAGGTGAGAACTGGCTGAATCCCACCACTGGTTCTATCTCATTTTATCCCTGGACAACAGTGGGAGGCAGAATTGCAATTTGACCAAGGCCACTCAATATCAAATGGACACTTGGTTTTGTTGCTCTCCACACACGGAAATATGGAATTCATAGCACTTTTGAAATAATTAGCTCATTTGATCCCTCTTCTTTTTTTGCTTTTTTATGTTATTTGGGTAACAACCAGAATCTATCCTACTAAAACAACTTTTCTAAGCATCCTGTTCTTAACTAATGAGAGAAAGATGGTACTATACTATTTTGTGATATGGGAGAAAATACTCCTTTTAATCTGCCTAAAATACAGGCAGCCTTCTAAGCTGAAGCCCCCAGGGAGCTCCATTTGCTAAGTTGCCTGGTAAGGGGTATTTACTGTATGATTAGAGTGAGTGACTCACCTCCAAACGACATTGTGCTTCACGCAGGAATAAAAGGAGCTGTCACAGAGCCTACGTAGATGCTCTTTTTTTGAAAAGAGAGGAAAGGGGGAAACAGCTTTGGTTTGTCACGCTCTCTAATGTGCAAGAGAGGGTTTTATCTGAGGGGGGAGGAAAAACGATAGAGTCTTGCAGGCTCCTAGCCTGTTCTGATTGACTTGGCAGATTGGTTATTAATGTGGATATAATGTACTTACTTTGTCCATTTGCTTCCTACGCTTCAAAGTGTTCCAGAATAAAACAGCCTGGGTATTTGAAAGCAAGAGACATTGTTCAATTTCACATTAGGACAGTCTGTTAGGTTGGAAACCTGATGGAAACCTTGAAGGGTCTGAAGTATTGTATACCAGTGGCACATGTGTTTGTCATATGTTCCAACTGCCCAGGGTCAGCCTAGCCAATTTGGAGGAAGCATACAAACTTATAAAGGATGCTTCACCCCCTTTGGCCCATTGCCCACCCAGGCACTTCAATTGGCTGTCTGACTCTCTTTTTGCTCACTGAGAGAGAAAGCAGGAAAAGGACTGGGGCAGTGGCAGGCCATGTCGTCCGCCAGTGCCACTGCTATGATTGCTTGCAGCGGCAGAGCTGGAAGAAGCAACAGCACAGTGACCCAGCTTCACAGGTGATCAGAATAGGGTTGCTCAACTTCACCTACTTCTTCTTGTCCACCAGCAAGAAGGTCAGGAAGGCAAGAAAGAGCAGGCGGCCAAGCCCCCCCCCCCCCCGGTCATATCCGCAGCTCTGGCACCACCTCCCCCAAGAAAAGGCAATCCCAGAGTTGCAGGTCAGAGGGCGCTGTGGATCACTTCATTTTGCCAATTGCTTTCCTAAATAGCCAGATGGACAAAGAGGAGGTGAAGGAAGCAACTGTCATGGTGGGATGCTCACAAAGGGGTATGTGTGTGTGAAGGGGCTGAAACTAGCAGAGGCAGCGGATATGTCCCAATTCAGATGGCAGATCTACTTAGGCCCTTTTGTACAATTGCCCTTATTTACCAGGGACAGTCCCCTTCTTATTTTCTAGTACCACTGCCTATTTTTTTTAAAAACGTTTTGTGTTTTTTTAATATTTTTAGTTTGAGTTGCTTGAGTTGCCATTCTTCATGATTCAGCTCCACTCCATAGGCTCTGGAAGCTAAATCTTTGAGTGAAGAGCAGTTTTCACATGCACATGTATGAAAATCTATTATCAAATACTAAGGCATGATGCACTACACAACCTGCCATTTTGCACGTTTCAGTTTTTAACTTATTAGACCACTGTACAGTCACGTTTTGTGAAGTTTGTGTGTCCATGCACACATTGCTGAATTTGGAGCACTGAATGCTGCAGCCTCTTCAGAAATTATTTTTCCTTCATTATGTCCCAACCCATTGTATCGGAGTTTTATCTTGCTCATCCATTTCCCTTTCTTACTTGCCATTATGTTCAACACTTGGGACACCTCTACAGTGCTTGCATTCATATGTATTTGTTTGTACCACTGCTGGACAGCTCCGCAAATTCATGTACTGGAAACTTGGATTTAAAGTATTTGTATCTAATTTCTAAAAAACACACACTCAAAGTACAGGCATGCCCCAGTATCCACTGATTCAGTATCCACGGTTTCAGTTATCCATGACTACTGGGATAACTATCAAAAAAATAGGGGGACATTAAACAAATCTTTTTTAACCTTGTTGCAGCAAAAACTGCTAATGTTCCCCTGTCTTTAAAAAGGCATCCCCAGTATCCATGGTTTCAGGTATCCACGGTGGGGTCAGGAACAGAACTCCAGCGAATACCGGGGCATGACTACATATTGGTATTTGGTTTATCTTTGCCATTATTTGGTATTTTTGTATTTTGTGGGAAATGTAAAATTGACAAGAAATCTTGTCAATCTATTTAAAATAACTTACTTTTACTATATTTAAAATTACAGTGCTCTTTGGCCACCTTTTGGCTCCCATTGGACCACCATAGTGCTTCAGTAAACTATATTAAAAATCAGTTTTTAAACATTTGTCAAAGTAATAATGAAAGAGCAGCAAGAAACAACTTACATAATAGGTAAACAAGAGAGCTAAAAAGAACTCAAGAGAGCAAAACTATTATTATTATTATTAATCATAAATACCAGTATTTATATACCACCTATCTTGATCATTGGATTACTCCTCTGACTTTAATCCAAGTTGGTTCACAATAGGTAGGCTTTGGTTAAATGGTCAATGAGCTTTTTCCCCACTGTACACTTGAAGATAGGCAGGTTTTGGCCAGTCAGACGTCCTGGGGGAGGAAATTCTACAATCGGGGTGGGGTGGGGGACCTCCATCAAGCAGATTGTATCACATATACCCCAAACACACCTCAGTTTGCTGTGGGATGCAGAGCAAGGCATCCCACCTGACAGATGATTATCTTTCTGGCAAATGTTTAGGCCTCTCTTTGCCCTCTGTTGTGTGGCAAGTTTAGTGAACAAATGTACTTTTGTCCATGAAGATCTGAGGACCAAGAAAAATTGTTTCTCACTTTTTAAATAAATAGCAACTGGTGAGGCTCTGATTTAAGTCAGAACTACAGGGCAGCATTTCTTCCTACACTGCATTTCTAATGAAAATTCCCATGCCGCCTAATCCCATACTACTACCAACCTGCTGCTTAGCCTTGGAGGAAAAAGTGGTCATCCATATGCATTTCCAAATAGCAAATGGGGACTTTTGTTTGAAAAGTTGCCTTGGGAAATGGTTAAACTTCTCTTTCCCCAGGCCATCGTCCTGATTCAGACCCCTCTTTCATGGAAACATTTTTCTCCCATGTAGAAAACAATTTTATAGCATGTCTGAAATTAGTAAGGTAGAGCCAACACTTACACTCATGGGTGTTGTCAGGGCTTGGCCAAGTCAGACAACCATGAACACGTGTATAGAGGCTATCATAGCATTTGGTATGCCATCAAATACAGGCAGGGGCACAATGGCAGATCCAGTGCAAGACTTCACCCCCATTCATCCAAAAATGTGGTACCTGCACTGTCCATTCTAGTTAGAGAAGTCGTTGAAAACATGAACAAAAAACATTGCTTATAAGTATTAAGATGCATTCTTGGAATCCAGTAGATTTCAGATAGGTTTGCAACTAGGTTTCTTCATACTTGTCGAAGTAGGGTAGTTTGGCCTGTGGTTTTCTCTGTGTTTGGTCAATGCACACATATGTACGTAAAGTCAAATCGCCTGCTTTTAGTGTTTTACCAGAAGTGTGCATTTTGATAAACATGTCTGCATGTGTTGTGCTCTGTACCAGACATCCAGAACACTAAGGAGTCCCAAGAGTTAAATGCAACCCCAAATGATATGAAAGGTGGCTTTAATGTTTATTATTGTAGAGCAGGTTTAGACAGAACTGCTAATTAAGGAAAACGGATATCCTAAGCATGGTGAATTAAAGAGAAGCTTAACATTTTAAGTTCTCTTTCCAAAGGAACTAGAGCAGAGATTTAAATCTTTGTTCCCCAGGGAAAAAAAGGTTAGTGTGCTGACCTACTTTACTGCTTTCATGCTGTCAAATGTCCTGGAATGTTCTATGGCTGCCCCCACTCCCTGGTACTCTGTGTTTTCAGTGTTTGTTCATGTGTTCTTGGCATTGCTTGTTAGTATCTTTGAACTTTTGTATCATCAGATGCCAAAATGCGAATACCTTTATGGCAGCAGTCAGACAAAGTGGTGTGGGTGAACCTTTCAAATGAAGCTAATGTAGACAACTCTTAAAACCAGAAAATGGATTTCATGCCTTGTGTATTTTGAGGAACACTCTTTTGTTTCACTCGTTTTTCATGTGGTTGGTTTCCGTGGAAGACCCAGTTGCCAAGTTAAATGACAGGGCTATTAACGGTGATAGATTTCCTGTAGAAGATAATTTGTTTTGGCTGAAAAGTAATAGATTAATCTTGCTCTAGCTCTCGTACATACAGAACTAGTGTACACAGTCAGTTCAGTTGTGATGAGATTAACATGATAATGCAGGAGAAACTGAAACGATAAAGGTTTTATGCCTTTTGATAATTGGGCTTCCTGCTATAACCATGCTTAAAGGTTCAGTGTAATGAATATTGACATTGGTCTTCTCTGAGATATGCTTGACAAGACTTGAGTAAAAGACTTTCAACTCTTCAGTTTTCAAATTGTATTAATCTCCAAGTGCTGCTGGTCATGTCTGTGAGTCACTTTTTGAGGCAGTCGCAAAGGCTACAAATGGAATTTCTGCAATTGGTGAGAAGCTTTCTTTCCTAATCTTATAGAATCTGTATTATAGTAGACAATGGAATGTGGACCTGCTCTCACTATGGAGGATTGCTGGGTATGTTTTCTTAAAGCTGCCTGCTTGCCTGCGTTAAAACTAGCGGTATCCTTGGTTAATTGCATGCCCAGGGAACATAGCAGAAGCTGGCGTTGCCTGAATATGGAAATGCACAGAACAGTTCCAGAGAGCCACATTGCCAGGTCTAAATTCACAAACTTGCCCAATCTGTGCACATGCCCTGCTGGAGTCAGTTTCTATAGTGGCAGCCTTGCTTCTGGTTTATGGTGGTTAAGCCTTGGAGGTTTATGGTGAAACTGAATGGTTGGCTATAAACTTTGTTTTTTTAAAAAAAATATGTCTAGTAAACTAGGACTAGCGACATTCTGGGACTCCTGTATAACAGGAGAGAATGCAAAAGACCACCCTTGAATAGGAAGCTCAAGGGCTTGCACTCTGTGTAAGGAGAAGTAAATCATGACTCAAGAATGAAGCTGAAAAACAGATCTGAAAACCTGTGAATCTGGGTGTGCTTGCTTGCTTTTTTTCTGCAGCATGAAAGACTTCATGGGGTCATCCAAAAGAAGGCAGTTCCAGGCAGGAGGCAGGCAGGAGTTAATGTTTTACATCACGTAGGAGATGGGGAGAGGAAGGCAGGAGCGGGCTTTCTTGTCCATCTCTGAAGGAACTACTGATCATTGGATGAAGGATGCGTGATCTGATTTTTGGGGGGGGCGGGACAAGAGAGGGAAGAAGGCGGAGCCCAAGGGTTTCTCGCCTTAGGATTTGCTAGAGAAACCCAGGGAGGTGGAGAAGGCTCCATTGTTACCTGGGAGGAGGAAGGCTCATTGAATGATTGATGCAATGGGACTACTTCTGAGTAGAGCTGCAAAGGATTGGTTCATAATGGTAAGCCTCTCAGCTGCAGTGCTTGACCCTGCTCCCCCTTGCCCCTTTGTCCCCTCACACTGTCCATCCTGGCATGACCAGCCCCTTTTTTCTGTGAAGTTGTGCCTGACCCGTCCCGCGGCTTACTCAGAAAAGACTCTTGACTCAAGTCAAAATGACTCAGGAATTTCGGGGAGAGGGGCCAGTCACCAAGGGCACGCACTGGGACCCATGCATGTGTCACGTCTCACAGGGTGGAGACTCAACTTGAGACTTGCCACAGTGCCAAGTTCCCATCACTGGCAGAAGGAAGAAAGGAATGGGTAGTAGGAGGGAAGGAAGATGATCATAATAAGGGACTTCGATCCCCCAAGACAGTAGGCACCCATGTTTTTGACAATATTACAGTCCCTGGAAGATACTGGAGTGAGTTGCTCAAGCCTCTAGTTTCCCAAGTGCATAGAAGAACTCTCAGTAGATTCCAGGGAAAGGGTGCAGTGTCTAACGTTTGTCACTTATGCCTAATACTTGTACATGTCATGCTGTCATGTCTGACTATAAATTTAAGTTGGGCATCCAGAAACAGAAGGCACTTAGTCCAAGGGAACTAAAAGAAGCAGAAGGGCGCCAATCACTCCTCCAGTTTTCAAAACTGACAAGGAATGGTGGGCAGGGGCGGTGTTGCATATTTGTACTGGCCACACATCTCCCTATACTGTTCATTGCTGGAGACAGTATGTGACCACTTGGCTTCTCCTGATCTCTTTTCCCAAGGTTAAGAGATCACCCATTAAGTCTGCCCATTACCTATGATAAGCCTCTTCAAGGAATTGGGTGGTTGGTGGGTTCCACCAGTTTCCGCAAGAGGAAGAGGAGCCTCGTCCTCGAAAAACAGCAGCAGGTCAAGATGGCAATGGTGACACCTTACCTTGCTGGTGGTTCCTTATTAGTCTTCTGTTCACAGGGCAGTTGGTGGATTTTACCTATTCTCCTAATGTCCACTAGTTCTGCTATAGGTAGAATAACTCCTCAATAGCATGTATTTATGTATTTAAGTAAAACTTGTAAACATAGATGTCTGGTCAGGTCATTAATATTATTGTTTCCTTCTTTGTTTAGGTTATGACCACTGGAAAGGGCAGGTGTTAAATTCAGATGAGCTTCATGAACTATACGAAGGACTGAAACTGAACAATGTCAATCAATATGACTATGTACTTACAGGTATATTTCCTTGCTTTTGTGAGAATGAGTTTGTGATAATTAAAGAACCTGAAATATTTATCTTGGGAGAAAAGTAGCTCCAACCTTATTTCAGCTTAACTATGGTTAAAGCCAAAAGAGAAAAATATTATTTATTAACAATATTGCTGGAGACTTAGCCCTCTCCTGATCTCTTTTCCCAAGGTTAAGAGATCACCTGTTATTAAGTCTGCATATGCCCTTGGATATGCATCTATAAGGGCAGCATCAGCAGGAAGTTTATGATACTGAGCTTTGCATCCTGCAAAATACCCTGTCTCATATTTTTTTGCAGATTATTAATCGGGTTTCACCTCCGCACATATAATGCACCTAGTTTTACATTCATTTTCTATATTCTTTACTGCAATGAATAAGACAGTTCTAAAACTTGCTGGATGAAATTGATTGCCATATTGATCTACATGACTTCCACAAGAAAGGAGATGTTTTTAAAGCCAGTGATAACGGGAAAATTTAATGATACGGGCCCATATGAAATTATAGCCCATAAAGGCTACTCTAGCATGAAGGGTATTGCACAGCTGACAAATTATTTTTCCTCTGGTTTCCATGGAGCTCTTGGAGGTAAAGAAGACATTTAATAATAAAGTGAATGAGATTGCACTGATATAGCAATGAATTTCCAACACAAACAGATTCCATTTGTTTTGAAGCTATTTTTATTTTTATTTTCTCATTAGTTTGCAGAATAGAATAGTTTCAGTGAAACATGTCTGGTGAAAGCTTTCCTTTCAGTTAGTCAACTGAGATGTTCAAATGAAACAACGTTTTATCACCTGTGTCCTGCTTCCCAGAGGCTTTAAGCTGCTCTTTGAAAAGAATTTGAAATTTCTAAACTGGAAAACCCATATTATTTGAAGCGTATTTTAAAATATTTTTCTAATATGTAAAAATATTACTCCTAGGCTGTTCAGATTAGCTTACATTGTAGGCAGCTAGATTTTGGGGGAACTTCTGTATGTAGAAAATGTAACTGATGAAAGTGGCTCTAGGGCCAATGAAAACAAGCATCAATTCTGACTTTCAGGGTGCAGTCCTAACCTGGAGTTAGGCCAGCACAGTTTGGCCAGGACAAGGGCCATTGTAAAGCATGTTTAGACTACTCTCAGAGTCAGGGAGGATGGCGCATGTCTGTGTGCTGGCCTCTCTGATTCCAGTCACATCACATTATGATGTTTGCTAGGCAGACTTAGGGCGCAGTCCAAACCCTGGGCTCAAATAGGCAGGCTGACATGCCTGCCCCCATATCCAGCCCAGGGCTTGGAGGTGCTGCTGCACTACCCAGGGAAAGGGAGAAAATTCCCCTGGGTAGCACACAGCAGCCCCAATGGGGCTGCTTGGAGCTGTGCCGCCAAAATCAGTGGTGCAACTCCAAGTGCTCAAATCAAGGCTGCCCGGGCCAGGAACAAAAGTTAGTGCTGGATCCTCCTTCACACACACCCCCTCCGTGGACCGGCCTGCCCATTCTCTGCCCTCTCTCCACATCATTCCTCCCACCCCATCCCCGGTCATGTTAAGCCTCTCACTGTCCTCCCGGAGTCCCTGTGCCGGGCTAAGAAGGCTGGTATTACCAATGGGCCTCTGGGCCTGGGCAGTGGGGCAGCAAGGCCAGCACATGTCCGTGGGTTGGCCTAACTCAGTCCAGAACGGCGCAAATGCACTTTACGGCCTGTTTGTGACAGCCAAGGCTTGGATTGCTCTTTTAGTTGTACAGGGTGGTTTGCCATTCCCTTCCACAGTCATCTTTGCAAGCTAGGTACTCATTTTACCAACCTCGGAAGGATGGGAAAGAGCTACCTGATGGATCAAACTTGGGTCGTGCGGAGAGCTTTTGACTGCCGTACTTCAATCTACCACTCAGCGCCACACAAGGCTCTATTTCTGTTGTAAAATAGTTTTAATAATTTGTAATGCTTACATGTTGATACAGGTTGAATATCATTCCAAAATGCTTGGGACCAGAAGTATTTTGAATTTTTTTTTGTTAGATTTTGGAATATGTGCATATATACAATGCAAATCTTGGGAATGGGACCCAAGTCTAAACATGAGAATTATTTGTTTCATATAGCAAGCAAGCAGTATTTATATATCGCTTTTCAACAAAAAGTTCACAAAGCGGTTTACAGGCAAAAAAATAAAGTTAAATGGCTCCCTGTCCCAAAAGGGCTCACAATCTAAAAAAAAAATGCAGAATACCACCACCAGCAGCAGCCACTAGAAAAGACACTGTGCTGGGGTGAAGAGGGACTGTTACTCTCCCCCTGCTAAATATACGAGGAACACCACTTGAAAAAGTACCTCTTGCCCAGTTAGCAGGTATATAACACCTTATATACTCTGAAGGTAATTTTATACAATACTAGCTTTTTGTTACCCGGCGTTGCCCAGGTAACAAAATGATCTTCCACAGTTTATGAGTTTTGCACCCCTTCTCGCTCCCCCCCACGCCAGCGGGGGCCGAACCCGGACTCCAACGGCGTCGGGAGCGTCACTGGTTGCCTCGGCGACCCCAGAAACTATGGACTCGATGCCAATTTCACCCGTTTTTGGCCGTCTTCACTTCAGGCCCCCTATGCACCCCCACCCCCGGGGGCGCTAGGATGGCCTGACCCCCGGAGTGTCTGTCGCCAGGCCGTAAGGCACGCGCATGCCGACTTTGGTGCGCGTCGCTCCAGGCATTCCAGCAGGGCATGGCGGACATTGTGTCTCGCACCCCTTCTCGCACCCCACGCTGAAGGGGGGCGAACTGGACTCTGACGGTGTCAGGAGGATCGCCGCTCGTCCCGGCAACCCTGGAAACTGTGGATTCGACGCAGATTTTGGCCATTTTCGACCATTTTCACGCGGGGACCCCCGCATACCCCCACCCCCGGGGGTGCTACGGGGGCCCGACCACCGCAGTGTTTGTGGCCAGCCTGCTAGGCTTCCGCATGCCGAGTTTGGTGCCAATCGGTCCAGGCGTTCCAGCAGGGCATGCGGACATTTTGTTTCGCACCCCTTCTTGCCCCCCATGTCAAGGGGGAGCTGAACCCGGACTCCAACGGCGTCGGGAGCGTCGCCGCTCATCTCGGCGACCCCGGAAACTGTGGATTTGATGCCGATTTTGGCCGTTTTTGACCATTTTCACGTGGGGACCCCTGTGTACCCCCACCCCCGGGGGTGCTAGGGGGTCCCGACCCCCGCAGTGTTTGTCGCCAGGCCGCAAAGTGTATGCGTGCCGAATTTCATGCTGATCGCTCCAGGCGTTGAGGAGCCTATGCATCACACACACACACACACACACACACACACACACACACACACACACAC
>JAJKFI010000006.1:30359670-30375543 GCA_029204185.1 Lerista edwardsae | reverse complement strand
TTTTTTTTTTTCCCCTGTGATACTATTAAAGAAGTGAGATACAGGAAGCTGGACTAGATGGGCCTTTGGCCTGATCCAGCAAGGCTTTTTCTTAAGTTCTTATGCATTGTAAATTGTTCCTTGGAGTTCTTGTTTGATGAGGAAAGAGCAAAGTTCAAGGCTGATGTCCAAAACTCTGAGCAAATGGAACCCACAGGCACAGAGGACCATGAATGGCAATTGTAGAACATGTCTGTGCATAGAAATGTACTGTATAAGATTTTCATATGCAACTACCTTATAACCATGAAGTAGTTACTAGTACTATTGCTGTTATGATTATGTAACAGAGTTACCACAATAATTTGGTGATTACTGCATTAAATTACTGCATTAAATTACTGCATTAAATTAAGTCCCAATCCTATGCAGACACCAGTGCAGCACCTGTTATATCCTAAGCCTGGCCAGCAAGGGCATGGGAGGAGGCAAAACAGTGGAGCCTGAGTCACAGGATGTGTTCGTCATCCGAATGGGGGAGGGGTTACGAGCTGGTGTGTGTCAATTCCTCCTCATCCTTCCCACGTCATGCCATCATCTCCTCCCTGTTTTGGACTCTCCACTGGTGAGGATGTGCTGGTGTCTGAGCTGTATCTTCACCAGAGGGGCTGTCATTGCACTGGCATACGTGGCAGTTCGCTAGTGTATCTCAAGGGTAGGATTGTCTGCAGAAGTCTCATTGATAGCAGTGAGGTAGCCTAAGTTTTAGTTCTGTGTGTTAGGGCGCGTGCACCATGAATTTCTGTTGTCAGTGCTGTATGAAGCACTGGCGTACCTGGGGAGGTCAAGGGGTGCAAATGTCCCAGGGTGCTGTGGAGGTGGCAGGGGCATTCTGCCAGCCCCTCCCCTCACAACACACTTTCTCCTGCAGCTGCCCACCCCCTTTTAAAAATCCGAATGAAGCCAGCTTCGTTCACATTAAACAAAACAAGACACTGGGGTTAGGTGGCCGGAAGTAATTGCAGTAACATAATGATGTCATCGCAGTTACTTCTGGGTGGGGTGCGGGGCAGCAGCCAGCTGGATGTGCCTTCAGAACCACAACTGGTGTGACAATTAGACTGCACGCATGAGCATAGGGATTCCAGCAACCTACTGAAAGCTGTTGGTTCCTGAAGTGAAGGACTCTGTTATTTTTGCTAATTAAATTCTATCCTGATGAACTTCCTGATGTGGAGAATAACAGTCCCCTTGTCCTCTGCAGTTTTTCTTCCAGCCAGACCACTTGAATGTCAGCCACAAGTGACAGTTTTCCCCAGCAGCAAGAAGCACTCTTGGCTATTGCAGCTATTTTTGTGTTTATTCTACTTTTTTATGCTCTTGGAATCACCAGGGAATGCCCCCTTCTGTATCACACTGCTAATTATAACGTTTTTGCCTTCTTAGTTTCCTTAATGGAAACAAGCCCAAGTTAAGTAGTCTCTGGGCTGCTTGACAAGTTAATAGGAGGCTAACTTTAGTCTCTATATATTTTTTTAGTTGCACACAATATTTTTGCAGAAGAATTTTGTATGTCTGTCTGCTTCCTAGCTCTTGATTAGAAAACAAAAATACCTCTCTTTTAACTTAGCAGCGAAACATAAAATAAAATGGCTATAATGTCTCCCATTAATGCACACAACTTAGTTCAATTATACAACAACACTCCACACAGATGGTTCTTGTGATCTCAACATTTGTTTTGTAGGAAAGAGCTGGAGGGATTGGGCATTCAACATTTCCTCTATGTTTGGTGCATAATGTATAGTTTTTATTCAACTATATTACTGTACAGTATAGCTGTCCTGGGATTACAGTATTTTTACCCAAATGTGCAGCTACACAGCATATAAAAATCAGTTTTAAAAACTAATCGTAATTACTGTAGAACAGGGGTCAGGGAACTTTTTTACCTTTTACCCCAAAATATATTTAGATACGCCGACGTTACCCCCTTGATTTGATTTTTAATAAGGTACTTACTAAAACTACCAGTGAAAGATAGGTGTCCTCTCAGGAGAGGCACTGTCCTGTCTCTCTCAATGGCGCAGCAACTAGTCAACTCTACTGAAGAAGCGGGCGGACTTGGAGGCGGGGCCCGGGGCATGACGCAGGGAAGCATGTTATACACAAGGGCCTGACGCACTGCACTGCGTCAGGTCCTTGTACACTACAGTACTGTAACACACACAGCCGGGCATGCATATAGAACAGTGATGGCGAACCTTTTGGGCTTGGTGTATCAGAAATTTGGAAAATTCGTAACTCTGCTGGTGTGTCAAACCCCCCCTCCCGTGCTGATCAGAGCACCGAGACACGCTGCAGGGCTTGTCGCCCGAGTTTAAAGAGAGAGACAGAGGTGCAGACAGCAGGCGCGCGGAGGAACAAGTCTTGGCAGGGAATCACTAAGATTCATATGCATGCCCAGCTGCCGTCCATTACCCCCAGGAATTTCATTTTTACCCCATTTGGGGTAATTTACCCCTGTTCCCTGACCACTGCTGTAGAAGCATAAACTGGTAGGTGGTAGCGTACTCCTGTGTACAAATTAATAGTGAAATAGTCCTTTGTCATGGCCCAATAAAGATCACAGTGCATCCTGTTTTGTTCCCTAGAAAGAAAACCCTTTTATTTCTTTTATAGCCAAAGATCTGCAGAGAATGTGCATAAGAACATGACTGGTTGCATTTCTGCCCTTCTAGGATGCCCAGTCTTCCAAATTAGAGTTACAGAAACAGCCTGGCTTCCCATGAGGAGGAGGAAACACTAAATCCCCTACTTGTGGAGAGGTGGTGGGGGTGGGGAGGGTCCAAGGGTCCAGAATATATATAACTTCAAACAGGTAATTCTTCCCGACCCAGTGTTATCATGCCTGTATGGAAGCATCAGCAAAGGGCATACTGTGCCTGTGCTAAAGCACTGATGTAGCCATCTGTCACTTGGACATCCAAAACTCAGGGACCGTATTAAAAAGAGACTGTCTTAACAATATGTACAACCACCAACAACAACAACAAAAAAAACCTTGTAGCATCCTAAGGTCTGACTAGTTTATTTCAGCAGAAGCTTTCTGTGGACTGCAGTCCACTTCATTGAATAAAACATATCTATATTATGTACTGGGGACGTAGTGGGGCTGCAGGTTAAACCACTGCTGCTGGGCTTTCTGGCCGGCAGGTTGGAAGTTCAAGACTGCGCAATGGAGCTTGTCCCAGCTCCTGCCAACCTAGCAGTTCGAAAGCATGTAAAAATGCGAGTAGATAGATACCACTTTGGTGGGAAGGTAACGGCGTTCTGTGCGCTACGGCGTAGAGTCATGCTGGCCACCTGACTGCGGAAGTTTGTCCTTGGACAAACGCCAGCTCTACAGGCTTAGAAACGGAGATGAGCACCGCCCCCTACAGTCAGTCACGACTAGACCATTCGGTCGTGGGGAAACCTTCACCTTATACTATGTAAATGTTTGTGTTATGTGATATCATTTTATAATTAATTAACACTTTTGTTAAAATGTGTGCACTTTTAAATATCTGGATGTTTCGTGTTGGTGATGGCTAGTTCTCCTCAATCATCCACTATAATTAGTTCTAATCTTTTTTCTGTGTTTGGGAAGGTAATGGATATGCTCCATAATATGGGACCAGAGACTGTAGTAATCACCAGCTCAGACCTCCAGGCACCTTCAGGAAATGATTATCTGATCGCATTAGGAAGTCAAAGGAGAAGTAAGTTGTTATGTTTAAATTATTGTTTAGTCCATTGTAAGTGTTTGTGCTACTGCAAAATATATCATGGCAAACAAATTTTGTCTTAATATAAAGTTGACAGAAAGGGGAGTTAACTACTTTTGTTGATCAATATGTGCAAATAAAAACCTATGGCATTTATAGGCCTCCCACAGTAAAAAGTGTTCAGGATGTTATTCGTATTGCACTTGGCAGCTGTTGATGTTCCATTCATGAAACACAGTGGAAGCAATACACTGAGAACTGCTGTGCTTGTTCCCATTTAATCTGCATTAATCCTTGCTCAAAACTCATTTCAAACGAATGAGAGTCATACAGCATTAAAAGGTGATGGATTGCACTTAGTGAATTTTAATTTTAATTTTTCAGTCTTCCCACCCTGGACACTCTCCTTTCCTTCACAGTTTCTTTCTAAATAGACCCTAGCACTCTTTCATCACTTACTAAGCAGTCACAGGGTTAGTTTGCCTGATACTGCCTGAGCTAGTTCCCTGCTCTATGCGGTTAGAGATGCGCGTGTACCCAGTCCCCTCACAGCAGGCTGTCCCGAGTCTCCTCATTGCCTATGGGGAGGGGGGTTGTCCAGACCTCTCCATCACACACAATGTAAGTATTACTTTAAACCATTATTTACTAGATAACGTTGAAGGAAAGGCTTTGCCAACCCCCTGCTTCCACCCTAACCCCATATTCAGTTGGAAGAATCAGGAAGGCATTCTGGGAGGGGAACTGGGATGTGCTCATGCATGTTCCCAATTGCACAGAGCAGGGGCCCACCTAGATGGTATTATCCAGATCAGCCCACAATTTGTAGAGTATCACTGAGCCAAAAGGAAAATAAACCACCATCCATCTATACTTGTGACACATAAATCCAGAGGTGCCATACTAGAGTGTTTTTTTTCCTTATGATATGCAATTTTGCTCAACAAGGTGCAGAGACTTTGTAAATTGAAATCCCCTGACTTCTGCAGAATGACAAACAATTATTCCTTATGTAATTTATTATTTCCTTATTTTTACAAAATTCCTGTGTCTCTGAAACCCTGTTCAGACACTGTTGAACTTGTGAATGCAAAGCCCAGGTCCATGAGAGTGCACTTATAAATTCCACACAGGCAAGATGTCTTCCCCAGTACCGTATTTGTTGCAGCAGGCAAGCTCTATACTTGGTGAGTGGGCACTTAAAAGCATGTCAGCACGGGGATAGGTACAGGATCACGAACATAAATAACATTGAAACAGGGTTATAGTTGGGGATCTGTACTGCACATTACATTTGTGTTCCAATTTTGCCCCACAGAATTCTACAACTTGAATAAATTATGCAATTTTGCATAATATGCTTCTATTGTTTTGTCTAATTTAATCTGGTTTTGGTAGTCATGGGAAAAGTCGCATATCTATGCAGGGAATGAAAGCCCTGACTTGAAATGCTAAACATCTTATTCAGCCACTATTCCAGTTTCTGAGATTTCAGCAAACATTGCCTTCATGCTTTCAAGCATGTAACGTCATAGCTATGTGGGCTAGAATCTTGCTTTTGGTTTTTAAGTAAAAGCTTAGGTTCTCGGAAAGCTGAATTCTATGCCCAATAGAACACTGTGTTTTGTTTTGTTTTTTGCTCCCACAGACTACAAACATCGCTACTTATAATTCTCCAAAGGCGCTTCCAAATTTGGGCCCACAAATATGTCTGAAGTAATGTGTGGCTCTGAGATGAGCTAGCCTTATCTGCCAAATGGGTGCTACGTTGCCCACCTGTGAGTTAACATTAGATTCCTATATGAGTATATTAATTGGGAAGAATAAATATGTGTCTGCCTTAACAGCTACAGCAAATGGCACCATAGTGACACAAAGGATCCGAATGGAGTCTCCTAAAGTAGACGCTGTCTTTGTTGGAACAGGAGATCTGTTTGCTGCCATGCTCTTGGCCTGGACCCATAAGCATCCAGACAATCTCAAGGTATGAAGAGATAGTTTCGTTCACTCTCTTGCTGTCTCAATAATGACAGGAAAAATATCTTGCTATTAAAGGAGTGGCTATAAGAGCACGTTTAATGAAAAACTGAATTGCCGCAGAAGCAACCGGAAGTTACTTCCAAAAACAAAGTGACTTCTGAGTGTTTCTGCTGCAATTCTGGGGCCACCAGCCTGACCCAGGAGAGGCCTCTGGGGCTTGCCAATGCTTCCGGAATGGCTCCCATTTGGAGGCAAGGGTGGTCCAGGTCGCCACCCACCTGACATGGGGTCATAACCCACACTTTGGGAAACCCTGACCTACAGGCTTCCTTGAAGCAAACTAAATTAACAAGATTAGTCCAAAGCAAAGTTATCTGTAGTATAAAAATATATTTGGGTGATTGCTATTGCAATTTCTCATTAAAATAAAAGGGATACACGAAACTCCGTTGACCTGCTTAATGTGCTTCATTTGGCTATTTACTGATTGCCCCTCGGCCATAATGAAACAGTTTCAAACTGGAGATTTTCCAAGCCTGACACGTATGTCCTGGTTCTTACTATGTCTTTTTCACATCCATCTCCTAGATACTACAGGGATTGGCAATGTCTTTCAATGGTAGTGGTGTTGAATTTGTAGGGAATTGTTGAGAGGGAGAAGTAGTCCTGTAATGCCTTGTGGTGTTTTGTTTATTTTAAAGGGATATGTGAAAATAAGCATGTTATACAAGGTCATTCTTTTATATATTTGGAAAAAATGTGAGGAGTAGGGGAAGTGAACGTATTGAACTGACAGACACATCTGTTGCATCAGTGCTACTTAGGTTGTTGGTAGCTTATTTCTGCTTTTCCCAAATATTACTGGAAAGGCTACAGACGTGCAAGTTCAGTTGGATGAGACCCCAAGGTGGGAAAGAAAAGAAAAAGATGTACCTGTTGGAAGGATGGATGAAAAAGACCTGTGTTTGAGAGTTCCTACCAGTTAGAGTACAGCTGGACTAGAGTTCTAAGGTTATGTTGGTATAAGACGGTGTTATGTGTACCATGAGCAATTAAAGTTCTACAATGCTCTCCTGAAATGTTAAAAAAGCTGTCTGTAAACACTTCCCCAAATCAAAATGGAATGCAATGAAAACAGTTGCTATTGCCTAGAATTTTTGTTTGCCAGTTTTTGTTTGCCTTAAAATTGCCCTTCTACAGCTCCAGTGTGCCAAGTAAAAGCCTTCATTTAAATACAGCATCCTACTCACAACTCACTTCCTCCCAAGCATTCTTAGTGAAATGCCACTTAAAGTGATTTTTCTACCATGGTTACATGACTTTGCAGAGGGCAGCTGTTTGACTTGTATTTTTAATTGGGTTCAACACATCACCAGAAGAATCAATACAACAGTACTGCTGCTGACCAGAATTGATGAAATGCCAAGAAAACTGAAATCTCTTCCCTTTGATTGCAGGTGGCATGTGAGAAGACTGTATCAGCCATGCAGCATGTTTTGCAGCGAACCATCAAGTGTGCCAAGGGTAGCCCGTTTTCATTGTTTCTGAATGTATTCATTTTATAGTTGACTTAAGCTGCAATCCTATACACGCTTCCCACGGAGTAAGGTCAATGAACTCCATGGAGTTAACTCCTGAATAGACGTGCGCTAGGACGGAACTTGGGGGGGGGATGACGATTGTAGCTAAGATGGCTTTAAATTTAGCAGAGCTGTGGAAAAAACAAATTCATTCACAGCAGACCTGGGTTGCAAGAAGCTTATTTATATACTGCAGAATGAAAGCTGGAGAAGTAACTGGCCATGGCTGTTCAGGCAGGGAGACAGACATAAGGCACAATAGCACAGGAAAAGCAACTAATGAGAATCAGTGCAGGAGAAAGCAATCCACAAGCCTTTAAACCAGGAACTGAATAGGCACTGCTCCCCCTGCTAGTGGGAATGAGCACCTATAGCCACAATTACTGTTGTTGTACAGGTCTAGCTCATATGCTGTCAGGAAATGACATCATCAAGCGGGAAGTGCTGTCATTGTGACATAATCAAATGACACTCATGGAATGCCAAGTGGAATTCTTAGACTGCAGCAACTGTACAACCATGAAACATCCCTGACAGAAAGCAAGAATAAGACAAAGTATTATGTAAAAGCACCAAACTAAAAACATTTTTTTTAAAAAAACCTCACTTATAAATTCAAACTGTTAGCACTCCCGAAAGGAATGTAGCAAGAGTAAGGTGTGCAGCTTCCAAGATGGCTGCTCCCAGCTTTCCGCGACCCACCTGACATCAGGTCATGACGCACAAAGTGGGTCCGAACACATAGTTTGAAGAACACTGTTCTAAAGGATTTGAGGGCATTGACTCTGGTTTTGGCATTTGCCACAATGTGCCTAGATAGAATATGAATAGACAGAATAGAAAAAATAACTTGCCAACCACAGACATAGGATTTGAAGTATTACTGCGTGATTTGCACGCATTATTCAAAAAGCTTTTAATTGTTGACAGGCTGGCTGGCTGGTGTGTTATATTTTATATCTTATGATCCACAGGGCTTGTTTTTTAAATTCTATTGTTTTGTTTTTATTCTGTTTTACTATATTGTTTTAATATTGTTTTTATATTATATTGTTTTTTAATGTTAAATTTTATATTTCCATGTAATGCCGCCTTGGGTGCCTTCGGGCATAAAGGCGGGATAAAAATCTAATTAATAATAATAATAATAATAATAATAATATGCCCCAGTATCCATGGTTTCTGTTATCCACGGATACCATGGATACTGGGAAGCCTGTTTAAAAGAACATTAAACACATCTCCCCATTTTTTTAAACCTTGTTGCAGCAAAACCACTGAGTTTCCCCTATATTTAAAGACGCATCCCCAATATCCACTGTTTCAGGTATCCACAGTGGGGTCCGGAACGGAATCCAGTTCAATGCTGGTATGTTCACTAGGGAGGGCTATTATCTTGGTCTCCTTGTGAACTTCCTGGCTGGCTACCATGGGGAACAGGATGCTGATCTAGCAGGGCTTTTCTTTTGTTCTTAGCCATAGAAGGACTGATAAACAAAGACCTGGTGAAAAAGTGTGACGTGGGGAGAAGTTATTCTTCTATACTGCTTTTGTTATTTTTTTTAAGTCTGCCTTCAATATATTTTGTTTGTTTTCAGCCCAAGCTGGTGAAGGAAAGAAGCCAAATTCAGCCCAGCTGGAGCTGAGAATGGTCCAAAGCAAAAAAGACATAGAAAACCCAGAGATAATAATAAAAGCTACTGTGTTATAAAGGTTGTATATCTCCTAACAACGCACAATGTATTGATGTCCTCATTTTCTTTCCTGTAAATTGTAATGTTTGCCTTAGATCTGTGACAGAAACCTGACTTCCATGAAATAGTGCCCAGCATAGGTGAGATCCACTACCGAGCACATGTGCTGGCCTTGCTTGGATTAAGAAGGAAAAAAAAGTTAGGTGTTTTGCTATTCCCTCCCAGGTTTCCAAATGGCTGTCCAACTAATTCAGTGTTACAAATCCTGGGTGTGAGAGCACAAGGTTTCCTACCTTGCCAAAGACTTTCAGAATGCATTTGTTAGTAGAATGATTGGCTAGAGTGTATATACTGTGGTAAAGCATTTAGTGCCAATGGAGTAGGTTACCTTTTTTCCATCAAAGAAAGAGGTTTGGTAGCCTACTGCAATGTTCAGTACCTCAACCACTCTGGATCAAAAAGTAGAGGGAGATTCAAGTAAAGCGTAATGATGGGGTCTGAAGACAATTAGCTTCTAGGTACTCTGTACAGGCCTTAGGGGTGTAAAAACATGTTTCTGAGAGTTGCTCCCATTTTTGGTCTGTGAATAAATGCAAGACTCCAGAATCAAGAGGTGCTAATCCTGTCATCTTAAGCAGCCCAAAGTCTCCCAAGTCTCTTCTTGTTTTGCCCTTTCTTATTTCTAGAAAGTCAGATGATTAAAAGAAAATGATAATTCTACCTCTGATTGAATACATTTAATTTAGTTTTATTAACTTGCATTAAGTTTCTTTAATAACCACTTACTATGCAGTCTGAATCCCCCCAGTTCATCTTTGAATAGCAAGGAGTAGAGTGAAAATCTGTGGTGTTTGTGGAGACCAATTCACTGTTTATGACTGCTGGTTAACACAATCCACAAGTGTGTGGCCCTACTTTGCACAAAGGATAATGAGACAAGTACCATCTAGTCTAGTTTCAATTGGACACACGCGTGCAGCAAAGACGTAAAATGCTAGGCACTGTTGCTGCCCAACTTCCATGCCTTTCAAGGGACATGCAAGTGCAGGAATCTCATGCCAGCCTTCTGGAAATGAATGTAAGTTACACAATAGGCTTTTAAGAGAGTGTGTGTATTAGCTGCATCCCATCTGCATGGATTTTAGTTATATTAACACTTTCACTCTTAAAACGCAGTTATCTTATGTATGCTGCAGTGAGACTTGAACATGCTTAGGTACCTTAGAAACCAACTTGGAGTTCTTGGATTCTATGTCACGTGCAATAGTCTTTCTTTTTTATTATCATCATCATCATCATCATCATCAGCTCCTGGCTATTTAGTTAATTCAGAAATGTAATCCAGCTGTTTCCTGTCCCTTTCTTCATTCTCTTCCATCAACCCCCATAACCTGTATGGATAAATTGACAATATTCACCTTTTTCTTGGGAATTAAACAGGGTAGTCAAGCAATCCAAACTCACAGCCCAGCACCATCCATATCACTTCGTAAAGTATTTGTGGGTATTGTTATTTCCGCCACCATCCTTGGAAAATTTAACTGGAGTGTATTCCTCACCATTTTTCTTAGAAAATCCTTTTCTTGAAACCCTTTTGAACCTTACATTGCTGCAAATGTGAATGCTGCGATTGACAGAGAGGCCACTTGTGGTCTTTGCAGCAACTGTTGGACCTACAGTGGACTCTTGTTAGAATCCTGAAAATTTCCAGCTTCCTTTTATTGAAAAATGCCCATGTTTTAACCGACACAGTTGCAGGTGTAAGTTTAATGGTAATCCCTTTCCAATATTATCTTGGCAACAAGCAGGTTTTCTACTCTTGTCCCGTATAAAGGAATAGGGCAATGGAAGGCCCAGCAAAGTCTCTCCCCATGGGAAGCTTCTACAGTTGAGCTGAGTGAGAGATATGGAGGTTATACGTACAGAGGAAAAGGCCTTTGTTGCCTACTCCTTTGTTGCCTACTCCAACAAGGCCTTTGTTGCCTACTCCTCCCTTGAGGACATAAAAGTGTGAAGTGTCAACTTGTATCTCTAGTCATCATTTTCCAGAAAACATGCAGTAGCACTGCTAGTTCGCGCATCCCCACAGGTTCCAGCCACAGCTTTGCAGACTATGCAGATTCTAGACTCGCAGCATCTGAAGCTGCTTAAGAGAGATTCTGAACTTCTTCATCTCTCATCTGGCTTCCTTATAGTTTATTCCTGGCCACTCGTAGGTTTTGAAGCTGTGCTGACAGCGAGTCACTTCACAATTCTGCAGAAAGTGGAGGAGAGAGAGCATGAGGGGCTCATCTCACATTGGCGAGTGCTTGGGTCTGACTTTATGTGGAAAGCCTGGTAAAGACAAAGCACAAGCCTCCAGCATCACTGCCCCCTCCTTCTGTAGATTATCTCCAGGTGGGTCCATTGGCAAAGGAGAACTGGGGGTACTTTAGCTGGACCAAGAATGTGATGCTGGCCTTCAGTATAGCTCAGCCTTGTCAGGCTGAGATAAGAGTCAGCCCTGCTCTTTATTTAATTTTTTCCAACGTTTACAGTTAGTGCCAGTACTAGTCTTAAATAATGCATAGCCACCTCTCTCTATCCTACTGTTCTAGCAGATCTGAGGCAAACTGAATTCAGTGATTTTAGAAAATCTAAGGGACAGTTACTCTAAAATATATAATATGAAAAGACCAAAAAAATCATCAACTTGCATTCCTTTAGTAATCAACAGTTCATCAGTTCTGACAATCTCCAATTTAACTATGCCCTTCCCGTATAGGTATGGAAAATTCCCTATCAAGTACTGAATTTTACTGTTACTACCTATAGGCACCATTGCTGTGAAATAACCTTTTAGCAATAAAAAATGTGAGTGCTATGATGGCATCCGGTTGCATGCGATTGCAGCCCTTTTCAGTGCTGACAGTGCCACCCAAAGCTGCTTGTCTGCAGCTGCAGTGTAACCTAGTTTATAATTTTTCCCCCAATCCTCATACAACGACATACACTGCCCTACATTAATCACTATATATTCAACACATTTTTTCCAGATCGGAAGCACATACAGTAGCTGTTGAGCACAAAAACAATCAACAGTTTATAAAAAAAAAACCCCACAAACTGTACTTCCAAAGCACAAACGCAGCTCTGCCATCAATTTCAGCTGATCAGTTTAGTGGCATCACAGAACATTCCAAGGATGAAAGTTGAATTCTGCTCATGATGGTTCCAGGTTAACATCGCCCGCCATTTATAGAGGCTGGGAAAGAAACAGTCATGATTGATTCTTGCCTTCTTTCAGCTTGGTGGGTCTGTTTAGTGATGCAGCCTTAATAAGCTAAAGCAATAGGCTACTCAGATTCTTTATATCTGGCAGGGGAAAAATATTAGATATTTTTGGCATCTACTATCATTATATAATTTATATGTGTATAATGCAGTATATAGTAATTGTCATCCTAGAACTTGGCTTGATAAAGATGCTGAAAGATCACCTCCTACTTTGCCTTTAGCTAGTGTGTGGGCAGGGCTGGCTCCAGGGACTGTGGAGTCCGACGCAGGGCAATGCTGCAAGGCCCTCCACTTACAAGACGAGCGCTTGGGGTGCCTTGTGCAAAGCATGGCACCTAGAAATAGCTGAGGGTGAACATGATGACATCACTGCCAACTGCCTCCAGGAGGCCCATTTTAGGCCGTTTGCAGGCAGGGGCAGATGGGAGAACCCAAGGTTCTCTGTTCACCCCACTGACCTACAACCCATAGAAATCCTGGCTGCTGCAGCAGGCGATATGCTTGCTCCGCTTGTGCGGGGGGGGGGAGGGTGTCCCAAAGCGTGGGGCCCAATGTTCTGACATTGGCTTAGGGCTGGCCCTGTGTGTTTCAAAAAGATGGAAATTGTTTTCCTAGAATGAGTATAAGTAGTTTCATTAGAGATTTAAAAAAACTGAGGAGAATTTTCATTTAACAGAAAGTTTTGATACATAAACCATTCTGAAAATGCCTTTTCGTGAAGAATAGTGACAAGGCGATCAGACAGGAATCAAGATAATTTGGAGCCTGACACCTCAGAGAAAAACCATGCACTCTCCTTCCCAAGGCCCTCTAACTTATTTTGTAACATAAACTAGACAAATTACACCTCAAGGAAGTATAAGCAAAAATTATCCTTTAGCAGCAGCGAAAGTAATGGTTGACCTTTTTAGATATCGCTATTGTTTAACGGGTCCAGTTTGTAAACCTAGGATTGGAGTTGGGGCAACCTCTTCCTTTTTAGTGAATGAATTTCATCACTGCTTGATTTTTGAGTAAAGGCCTATGTTACTGCTGCTGTAGAATCTGACTGTGGTATTTAAGGCCTAACAGAAGAATTACTAAGGACATTTTTAAAAAAATCCTAGTATCGTTATTTTTAGTTGCTGTGATTTGAGATATTTCTCTTTAATACACTTTATGAAGCACTTAATTCTAGATTTTGTTTTCTAGAATAAATGGAAGCAATACTTGTCATAAATCTAACACAATTATGGCAGATCTTTTTTATGTTTGCCTTCTCTTTTACAAAGGCCCCAGTTATTTTTGTACAGTAATTAAACACAGAGCAGCTAACAAACCTTCTTTCACTGCCCACACATGCCCTTCTATATTTTGGTACGTTTGTTTTAAAGGGAAGGAGATCTCACAGGGTCGTGTCTCATTTACAGATCTGTCCATTGGCAGTCCTCAAAAAGACTGCAGTGTGACGCATCCCTCCGGAGACGCTGTTACTCATGTCACATGAGGACCCCCAGCCCTGCACTGAGCCACTTCAGTCACTGCTGAAATTGTTGGAAGAGTTGGATGGGCCTGCCCCCCCCTTTTTTTTTGCCAGCCCCTTTAGCTACTGCTGCAGAAGGCTAAAGGAGGAGTTATAGTTTGGCTAAAAGTGGGGCAGTCAGGGCTGGCTATCTTTTCCCCAGTAATTCTAGCACTGGGTGCAGTTCATGTGTTTCTCAAATCCAAGGTCCCACCCACTGGCCGCGCATGGATATCTGTGCTTTTGCAGGGAATAAGACACGTGGAAGAAAATAATAAGTTGGCAGTGTTAGTTGTGCAGGCTAATTTATCTTCAAAGAGCAGCGAGATGGTTCTGGGGAGAGGAGAGGTCTTTTTAGAGCCACAGACTGTAGTGAATCTCACACGTTCACCACAAGTATCTTCAGCTGTGTGTGTATGTGTATGTATGTTTTCTTTGTAAAGAAACAGCCAGCCAGAGGATCTGACATACTCCTTTTACCCAAGCCTTGGGCACAGGAGAGACCTGGGCTAACAAGCCCATAGGGTTGGGCTAAAAAGAAAGCAGATGAGTTAAATATATATCAGCATGTCTCTCCAATGGTGGCAGAGGCGTAACTATCTCGAACAGCTCCAAGTTAATGAAGTACTGCTGCAGTTTTCAGTGACTGTCTTGACAAAATGAAAAGCTGGCGTTATCTACTGTAGCTCATTTGTGTTGGAACTCCACTTCTTGCAATCATGAACCTGTGTAACTGTTTGGATTGTTGTGATGTCATTTTTTTCCTTGTGGAGCACAAGGGTGTATCTTCATGTTACAAGCAAATACATATAAAAGAGCTCAAACAATACTGTCTTTTTAAAGGTGAATAGCCTTGGAAGGGGACTATTTTGAACACAGAAATATGGACAGAGAGTGAATACACACTTCCACTGCTGATTATCACTCAAAATCTCCCCTCCCCCAGCTGCTTTTCTTTTTAAAAAAACAAGCACAGGGTCCTGGGCTCCATTACATGTCTTTGCATGTAACTTGTGGTTAGCCCCTCAGCAGGACCAAATTTCATGTAAAATGAAATAATCCTTTTAATTACATACCTATAATTCTTTCTGACATTCTTGGGCATGATGATATTTAGTTTAACGTAAATAAAAACTGACGTTTGTGGAATCCTGTCCACAATTTTAAGAACTCTATAAGTAAACTGGGTTAAGTTTTAGATGTTCATTTGCCAAACTGCATTCAGTATGCAAGAAATCTGTAATCAGCGCAATATTAAAAAAAAAAAAAAAAGAATTATGAGGACCAAGATTTCTAGCTAAAGATACTGCCTTGTTAAGAGTGAATCTTATACGTATCTTGATTGGATGGTGTTAATTCATTATCTGTCTGGTACTGTTGCAGTGATTGTACCTAGTCTCTTAATTTACAATATGTGGCAAGAAAGATTGTAATAAAAATGTCTATGTTTAATAACACTGTGCATAAGTATTGTTAGAATCTATTCTGAATGTTTGTTCTTTTTATTTTAATTCTTAACTGGCCAGTTTGATAGTATTGCTAAATCAGGTGGCCTTTTAAAAAACATTGTGTCATTATTTCATGTGAACACTTTTTGGTTAAGGGACAAAACCCACTCGTGAAATACATAAACAGAACCAAGTGAAAGCCACAGGAAGCACCAAATAAGAGCCTTTATAGATGGCCAAAACTACTGCGCAATGAGCACTTTCACCCCCAATATCCTGTCAAGTGGTAAGGACAGTTCTAACATGCATTAAGTATGTGGCTCACCTATGTGAGTGCTAAGATTCATAATTTTACAAAGAAATATTGAAATGTCTTACTAAAAACCTAGATGTTAATGTTCACTGAAAATTGTGCGATGGATTTCAGCATTTTTTAGACTCGTTAGGCAACAGGTTTTAATTTTTCCTCCTACTTCTGAGACCTCATAATTTGGGGCTAATATGGAAATTATACTTGCCTGATGCCACCATCACCCCAACGTGATTAGAAAGTGTGCACATCCCACCTGGTTGCCTGGCCTCATCACTTTGGAAGGGGGTTCATCCAAACAATCTCCATGCACACAGTTTAAAACTTAAATTGTG
>JAJKFI010000006.1:30348370-30359660 GCA_029204185.1 Lerista edwardsae | reverse complement strand
GTTTGGATGAACTGTTCCTCACCACCACCATGCAATTAGTGGCACTGCAGGATGCTGGGAAGAAGAGGGGATGTGTCTTCATGGAGCATGCATGTCCTAATTGCACCAGGAGGGGGCAGGTTGGGCAAATTTCATTGAACCTGCCCTTGGTGACTGAAAAATTTCAGTTCTCTGTAAGTCTGGACAGCAGTCAAAAGTTCAGAGGTCAGCATGATTGGATATCTGATGATTGATCAAAGCATTAATTCTTTTTTTATTATTCGGTACAGTAATACTTCAAATAAGAGGAGCATCCATTCATAGGAAGCCAAGCACTGTCTGCATAAGCACTATAGGAGGCATTGCTGGTGCTGATTGGCTAGAATACATTAATGTCATTGGCTGTGGCAGCTGTCAATCAACCTAGGACAGATGGCACTGTAACAAAATGGTAGTAAATGAAGTTGCATTATTGGATATATTTCTGTACCAAAATAATTGGGGAGGATTTATACTGGTGGACAAGATATATTTAGCTATATAAATGGGATTCCTTGTTCTCTTCTGTGTGCTGTGTTACAGAAGGATCTCCACTTGAAAGGCTAGGAACTTTCAATGGGGGGGATCAAGCCAGCAACAGTAGCCACAAATGCATAGAGACTTGACAAAGCCCACCCCCGCTCCTGGTTTTCTCAATACAGTAGTACCTCATCCTGTGGCTTTAGGACCTGAGGTACTATGGGCCATATAACCTGTAGGTTGCATAAACTACAGCCTGAATGTTTCTTCTTTTCAAAGAGACCCTAATTATAGTTCATTTCTTGGTCTGTTGTCTCTAGAACCATATAGTTCTTTACAACACAGCCTGACTTTGAATGTTTATTTAGAGAAGGCTGTAATCCACAACAAGTTGGCTTCTTCATTCTGAAAGAGGCACGTTCATGAATTAGGTGATGCACTGTATGTGAAATTGAAATGTAATAGATTAGTTGTATCATAAACAGCAGCTGAATTCCAGCGTAAGAGTACTAACATTCCTCTATTTATTTAGAATTCTGTTTATGCAAATGCATTTGTGCCTTGGTGACTTCTTAGACATTTAGGAAGTGTGAGTTGAGTCTTTTAGTTGAAAGACCAAGAAAGAGCCTTGAAGATACCACTTACAGGAGAAAATTAAAAAAATGAACAGGGGCGATTAAACTGCAGGCAATTTCTGTGGAATAAAGAAAGCTGACTAGTCAGGTGGACTACCTTGGATTTTTAGCCTCTTAGTGATTATCCCAATCCTTTCATTCAGTTCTCCAAAATGCCAGTCTTGGGCCTAGGTGATGCCACTCAAGCTTTCCATGAGGCTGTTGTGTAGTACTCCAAGCTCATTGGCCTCAGGCATGTGCGTTTCTGAACACGGAGGTATTCTTGAACCCCGAGACCTTTTTAAAAGCCATAGTTTGGATGCAAAAATCTGCATTGGTGAAAATGAAGCACCCAGAAGGTGTTGCTGACAGGATTAAGGCTGTGCCATATGTGAGTAAGTGGAAATTACATGTAGTATTTACATATTGCCTTTTCATTGCATTGCTACTTAGAGTAATAATTGTGTCTAGCAGAACGTGGCATGTATTCTCTCTATGTGTGTACATTTGAAGTTCTAGCTGCAGTGGGGTAGAATTAGAATTTGGGGGCTGGCAGTGCAGGCCTTCCGAAAGAGATAAAAGTATATATTTTTATACGCGGTTGTGTGATGATTTTTTTTGTCTCAGCTGCACCATATCAGCCTCTTGCAGGAATGTCCAGCTGCAAGGGAGGATAAAAGGGGGTGGCTGTAGAATATAAGAAAGCATTCAATCAGTCCCAACAGCCCTGGATGGATTTAATTAATACATAAAGTTGCCTTTGAAATATATTTTTAGCTCTAAAATACTAAATGGGAAAATATTTACAAGTGAACTTTCTATGTACTTGACATTTGTGTAGTGCTTTGTATTGAAGAAATTGACCTGTTGTATGTTTATACCTCTGATTAATTTTTGAGTTGTAGGGACAAAAAGTAGTTAAATTGTTTTTATGCCAGGAAAAAAAAATATCTGTGGTGTGTAACAATGTATAATGTCGGTGGCCTCGGTCCCAATTAAAATGTTGTTTGTATATTTTCTGGTTAGCATATGTGACTTTTATCCATTTTGTAGTAAAGTTTACGTGCTAAAATATGTAGGAAGATCATAATAAAGTCAATGAACTACCTATGTGAAGGCCAAGAACTAGTTCCTGTTGAACCAAGAATTTATGGGTTTAAGAAAAAAAATCAGGTTGTTCCAAATCTTGACATGTGGGGGAAGCCACTATTGTTTTCACTCGTCCTACATTTATTCCCTATACGTTCCCTACAATGTTCCCTGAACTGACTGATGAAATTTAAGGTGATGGTAGATACTTGGGTGTTTAATGGATGAAAGAATTTAATCTGGCCAGAGTAGTACTTTCCTTCCAAGCACTCCCTCCCTTGTAGTCATGATAACAGGAAAGAGCTAAAAGCCATTTAAAATTTTTTACTTGTTTGCCCATGGAAGTGATAAGTAAAGAGAGGGTAAGAACATCATGAAGTGGTACTCTTCCAGTGTCTTCCTCCAGAGGGCAGGGATAAGCTTCTCATAATCTTCTGTTTACTGTTTGTTCCAGGTTGATTGATTTTCTTGCTTTTCAAAGAGTTGATTTTTGAAGCTAAGTATGAAATGACGTCATGCGCTAGAAAGCCGGATTGTCCAATATTAGTTTGAGAAATAAGCCAATAATTTTAAATGTTATCGCCCTCTTAAAACATAATTGGGGTTCAACAATGGTATCACTAGGGAGTGCAGACTGCACGGGTGACGCATCCATGACGCACGCATGAGCGTGCATGTGTGGTGATACACTACTGGTCAAAACTGTGAAAACCTTGGTATTTTTGAATAATACCATCATGTTATACAGTACAATATTCAATACATAATTACTGCAGAATGCAATGAAACAAACCACTTTAAAATTATAACTTTTGATAGAATACGAATAATCAGAAAAGGAAAACACAACTGTCTTTTGTAACAAAAAGTAGATTTTCCTAACTCAAAACTGACAAATGAGATTGATTGTTCAGAAAGCCAATGAGGTGTTGTTATGACGCAGCAGGGAACCAATAAGATGTTCATGCGAGTCAGCTCTCATTTCCATGTATCAGAGCTAATACTATAAATTATATTCAGTTGTGTGAGTGTCATTAAGTTGACCACTGGTTTTTTTGTTTGTTTTTGTTGAGTTAAAGGTGACCTGTACTATTATATATCAAAATAAATAAAGCTGGGGTGACACAATGAGCTCTCACACCAGGAAACACATACCCTAGTGAAGTGATGGCAAACCTTTTGGGCTTGGTGTGTCAAAACTTTGGAAAATGCTTAACTTGACTCTGCTGGTGTGTCAATCCTCCTCCCAAACAAAAGTGAAACGGGTCTTTATACTCATTTATTTAAACAAAAACAGTCCAATCGTGTGTGCTGCTATGTATGGTATAAAAAAACATCAAATAATTGCAAAAATGAGTAAAATAAACTCAATTTTTGTCAGGTGCTGATGAGCACTGGTATGTCACCCCAAACGTTGTGGTGTGTCACTTTTGATACGCGTGTCATAGGTTCACCATCACTGCCCTAGTGACACCTCTACCAAGTCCAATCCAGCTCACTGTGGGCATTCAGCCTATATGTGGAGAGAGTGGTATAGTGGAGCCCTGTGGAGCCCATGTGCACAAGCATCACATGAGACCATTACAGAGAAAGAAAGTCTTATGCATGCCTCCCATATGTTTCTTTTACTCTGTGGAGGAATACAAGTTCCAAAGTTGCATTCCTTGTTGGAGAAAAAACTGCAAGTTGTGTGGGGATACAGGAGGCATATATACAGCTCTTTTTATCCCCAGTAATGACCTGATGCAGTGCCTGTATGTACACCAAGGGAGAACAATTGCTCACATTAAAACAGTGTATCCTTGGTGTACTGGATTAAAACCCATGTCTTTTTATTACGTAGAAACACGAAGATCTGGTTTTTATTTAACTGTCCACTATTATTGGAATGACCCTCTTAAAAATGTCATTTTTTGAAGATTAAAGTAATATTCCAACTTTAATCAATTTCACATTTCGTATTTCCCTTTTGTAGGCTGCTTCTGTCTCTTAAAAAGGTAAAGGTTTCCCCACGACCGAATGGTCTAGTCGTGACCGACTGTAGGGGGCGGTGCTCATCTCCGTTTCAAAGCCTGTAGAGCCGGTGTTTTTGTCCGATCATGTGGCCAGCATGACTCTATGCCGTAGCGCACGGAACGCCGTTCCCTTCCCACCGAAGTGGTCCCTATTTATCTACTTGCATTTTAGGTGCTTTTGAACTGCTAGGTTGGCAGGAGCTGGGACAAGCAACGGGAGCTCACTCCGTCACGCAGTCTCGAACTCCCAACCTTGCGGTCGAAAGCCCAGCAACAGCGGATTAACTCGCTGCGCCACCACGTCCCCTTCTGTCTCTTAGAGATAGCCAAGGACAAAAGAAATTATAGTATTCTTCTGACACAATTCACAGGGCTTCTATCCTGTCCTGTCCTTTAGTAAGGAGAGAAATAGTTCCTATTCTTATCTGGTACTTCGTTATACTGCGACATATATTTTTGTCCTAAAATATGGTAGTGCTTTGAAGAAACTGGTGCCAAACTTTTTAGTGAATCTTGTACCCTCCCGTTTCACAGTGCCTTAGGCATCTGTTCAAATTCCAGCAACACTACTGAAAAAAAGAGATTCAAAGTCAAGAATCTGATTCTTTTGATCAGGATTCATTCGGTTTCTGATTTGCAAATCGTCCTGATGATGGGTCAACAACAGTATTCAAATTGGCATATGTACCACCACACTAATAATGGTACTTGCCTAAGCTTTTTCCAATTGAACGTCTGTGGAAGATTTGCTGGGGAGAGAGAGGACCACAGGCTTTGCAGAAGAAGCTTTGGAGGAAGAATTTCTAGGCTTAGGAACTAGTTGGGCCAGAGTGAGAGACAAATGCAAGAGGGGCACAGACCTATATTCAGTCCAGACTTCAAGAAGGATATTGTGGGTAAGGTGAAAAGGGCAACTGATATTCAATTAGCATCTCTTTTTCCCCCCACATTATATTTAGGAAGAACAATGTTCACAGGGTAATACTCAAAGCGGACCATTGACCTTCTTGTCCCTTAAGAAAAGAGCATAACTTGCCAACTAAAAAATGCCTTGCACTGAGAAGGGTAATTTGATTAGTTTAGTAATCCTGTAATTAAATAAAAGCCTGGTGCACAGCATTGCAGAAACTGGAAAAAAAATTAGTATGAATTAATGAAGCTGAACAAAGTATTAACAATGTACTGACACATGAAGTTGGTCAGAAACCTAGTGTTGTTTTTTAAATCAGCTGTCAGTTTTATTTCTGCTTGGCCATGAAGAAAGCATGTTCTGCTGGGCGCGTTGCCTGTACAAAGCCTATTAAAGAATTTTAACGTACACTTCCTAATAATGTTTTTCGTTTCTGTTTCCCGAAACCTTTATTGGCATACACAAAATACATAAATACAACAACAACCAGAATATAGATACAAACAGTGCAGCCATTAGAAAAGGGAAGAAGGGGTAGATTTAAGAATCTCATATAGATAACTTGCAACGGCTGCAGTAAGAAAATCACACTCATCACTCATAAAAACAGAAAGTGTAGCATCAGTTGGATTAGAAAAGAATGAGATCCAGGGTTCAAAAAAAATATTTTTGAGATGGTGGTGTGCTGGGCACTGAAAAAGAATATGAAACAAAGTGTCAGGGGGCCCATGGCAAAATAAACAAGACCTTTTTTCACGGGGAATGTGGAGAAAGCGGCCAGCATGAACAGCCGAAGGGAATATATTAAAACGTGCCAACATAAAAGCTCTTCTAAACGACGGATTAATTAAGGAATAAAAATAATTGGGAACAAAATCCAGGGATGGAGTAATACCTAGAGATAGGGGAGAGCAAGTAGGATTAATATTAGTACATAAAAAATTAAATTCAAATTGCCAGAGTCTTCCTAGTAATGTTTTTGGTCCTTGCATGGGAAAAGATCCCATTGGTTATGACCAGGATCCACAAACCATCTCATGTAGTAATGTTTTTTTAAGGGTGTGTCTTTTGTGAAAGTCTTAACAATTTCTTTAAGATTCGACACAAATATTTTCATTGTGTATAAGTTAAACATAATTTTTCTTTTCCTTCAATAAAATAATTTATTTTCTTAACCTTGTAACATGGTTGGTCCTTCTTTTGTTCGTAATGATTCTTCTAAATCTTGATAATCTTTACATACTAAACTGAATTTGAAAGTTCAAATTTAAAAGTTTAAACTGAACAGCTGAAAGCAAAGATAAACATCTATCAAACATAACATTACAGGAAAATGCATCCATGGGAAATAGGCTGCAAAAGAACCGAAGAGCATCACTACTTGAAACCATATACGATACTGCAATGCATAATAATGCATTATTTTTCTGTGATTTTTCAAGGTTTTTTCATAAAAACCTTGGAAATAATTCAAACATATGAAAATAAACTCATGAGGCTAAAACCATAGAACATGAGTTCCCAAACTCCATACCTTCATAGCCCACTTTGATATCCAGGGTAGGTCCCAGGCCTGCCACATTCAGAAAGCTGCAGGGTAATATGGGTAATATAGTGCGTGATGCGGAAGCCCCTTCCAGATCGTGCCAGTGCACAGTCCATTTTGTACTGCATAGCACAATGCATTTCCAATCGATGTGGCAGAATCCACAGGTGCGTTGCACCCGATTTTTGGCTGGTTGTGGGACAGCTGTGACCAAGAAGCTATGTGGCAGTCTAGGGCATGTTGTGGTCAACAATGCAAGCCACATGCCAGAGCAAACCAGAAGTGGCTTCTGTGTCAAGTGCCATAAAGTCTGCTGGCTTCCTGGTCACCACATCTCAAAAAGAACACAGTGGAACTGGAAAAGGTGCAGAAGAGAGCGACAAAAATGATTACGGGGCTGGGGCTCCTCCCTTATGAAGAAAGACTGCAGCGTTTGGGGCTCTTCAGTCTGGAAAAAAGTCGCCTGAGGGGGGACATGATTGAGACATATAAAATTATGCATGAAAGGGATAGAGTCAATAGAGGGATGTTCTTTTCCCTCTCTCACAATACCAGAACCAGGGGGCATCCATTGAAATTGAGTGTTGGGAGAGTTAAAACAGATAAAAGGAAATGTTTTTTTACCCAGCGGGTAATTAAGCTATGGAACTCCTTGCCACAGGAGGTAGTGATGGCATCTGGCCTAGGTGCCTTTAAAAGGGGACCGGATGGATTTCTGGAGGAAAAGTCCATCGTGGGCTATAGCCCATGATGGGCTGGGCAACCTCCTTACATTAATAGTACGCTGCTTCAGAATGCCAGGTGCGAGGGAGTGGCAACAGGATGCAAGTATCTTGTTGTCTACTGAATTCCCTTAGGCACCTGGTGGGCCACTGTGAGATACAGGAAGCTGGACTAATGGGCCTTTGGTCTGATCCAGTGGGGCTTTTCTTATGTTGTGGCAGGCCACAATATCAGGTCGAAACCCACCAGTGGGTCATGACTCACAGTTTGGGAAATACTTCCTTAGAACATTGGTTTCCCTCTCCCTGACAAACTCAATGAAATGGTTTTAACATAGGATGATGTTTACAATTCTGGTAGAACAGTGCCTAAACTGGGAGACTCCTGCCCCATTGACCAGTGGGAACCACAGACCTGTATTGTAGTGCCAAGTTCCATCCAGTCTCCTATGCTATTTAATCTCTATATCAGTGGTCCAATTTTTAACACTAAGGGGGTTGCAAAACCATGGTGCCACCGCCACCCCCAAGTACCCAGAGGCGGAAGTATTTGGAGCTGAGATTTGCCAGTTACTTCTGGGTTCTGAGCCACCAAAGTCACTGAAAAGATAAGATGGTAGGAAAAAGCAGGCAGCAGTGGAGGAGGTGGGTGCAGTGGGGCTTTCTAATCTCCCTGCTGTGCCATTCTGGGATTGAAAAGCCACTGAAGCAGGAGGCAACAGTGGGTGCATCAGGGCTTTTGAGGGCCACCTAAAGAGGCTTCGTGGGCCAGGTGTTGGACCACCCTACTCTACATGAAACTGCTGGGGTGGTATCTTGGGACTTTGTGTGCAGTTAACAATTCTAGCTGTCCTCCTCAGTTTGCTTCTGGGTACAACTGAAGATGTTGGCTATGACCTTTGAAGTCCTAAAGGGCGTGGAACCCGGGTACTTGAAGGACTGCCTTTCTCTACAAGAATCTCTGCACGCCCTAAATATCTGTTGTGGGGCCTCTTGCATGTCCCTTGCTTGGCTGATGTGTGGGACATCGAGGAAAATCTTCTGAGTCCTTTTCCCTGTGGAACTCACACATTCAGGAGATCTGTTGTGCTCCCTTTTTTCATGGCATTATTTGAACATTTGCTCTTTTGATTTGTTGGGCTTTCTATGTTTGTACCTAGTTTCAGGGGGTTACATTTTCTCTCTCTTGTTTTTGCTATATACACTTTGTTTTTTTTAAAAAAACAAAACAAAACTATGTTGTTTTCTGACTCAAATCTTGTGAGAGGGAGGCAGGGGATTAACCAGCGGTCCCAAAACGTACCTTATCACCACACTGTTCGTGCTGCAGAAAATAATTGGCAATGACACCACTGCCTGCTCCAGATTGCGAGCAACTGATGCAATGCTAAAAATGGCGGTAAGCAGATCAAGGAGGGTGGGTGCGCTTTTGTGCAGCAAACGTCTCAAGCACAGAGTTGTGCCCGCTGACCAAGACTCTTACTGTCGTTTTTCAGTGTTGCATCAGCTGCTCAAAGCCAGGCCGTGTCTCACAAGGCCCCCACGTGTTTGCTGTGCTGCCCCCAGGAGCTGCACCTCACAGACTGGGAACCAACCTTTTAAAATAAAAAACAAAGTTCATTACTTTCCATGACTTGTGTTTGGCACCTCTGCTGCAAGCAGGTTGTGGGGTTTCCAAAGCTAAAGTTACTTGAATTGCAAGAGTGGGAGATCATCTAAGTGGCAATCCATTACGACGGTAACCGAATATAAGAAAATAGATGGTTTCCTTTATGCTTGTTAACACATGCTCACTCCATGACATGAATGAACAGAGACTTTTTAAAATGAAGTTGAGGAACACTTCATATGACTCAGACAACCTTTCGAATTCATTCTGAGTCAGAAGCTGTGAATGGGCTTTTAAGTACACTGGACAGTTACGAGACCAGAAAGATCATCCTTCACTTCTGTGAGCTACAAGAGGAGTAATCAAAGCCTCATTTCCAGAAACAAATTGACTGTAATAGAATCAAGCATGACATGTCAGATTTGTCATGGTGGTTGCTGTGATGGTAAGCAATAGGAAGGGGAGAAGGAGAGCTTATTCAGTTCCGCTATCAATAAATATCTAAACTTTGTTTCTGGGGGGGAAACACTTTTGTTTTAGTGTTTAAAAAACATTCAACTTGGCTGTACTCATATATTTATGGCCTGCCTGTTGACCCATATATTTTCAGGACAGCTAACAAAAAGAATGAGAAACCTTACCTGAGCAAAGAGGCATCTTTTCAGATGATGATTCTCCTCACTTGCTAATTACAAGAGCAATTACCCCTATTCACTCCAGCATAATGTATTTTCCAGTGGTGCTTCCTTCAGTTGTTTTTGCTTTTAATTAAAGATTGTGAGCCTCTTTGGTGCAGGAAGCCTGTTTCCATTTATTTTGCTCTTTACACCACTTTGGCGAACGGTGGTAAATATTAACAATACCACATTAATACAGTCATAAAAATGAGATCAGGGAAGTTAAAAAAATTAACACATGTTAAACGGGTTGGGAAAATAAGAGATTTGGATACATGAAAAGGGCAGGGGAAGTGGCCTCAGAAATGATCAGGGGCAGCCCTGCTCCTTCTCTTATCTGTACATGCATGAACAGCATGAAGTCCAAACTTCCTGAAGAGGACTAGTATGGTATTCTCGTGGGTCGTATCCCACTGCGTCAGGCGATCCTTAGGTTGCCTGAAACTTCCTTTATGGATAAAGTAATCTCGGTATGAAGAATGGTGTTGATCAAACTGTATGTAGACAGATCAAGTATGCCACTTTTCTGCAATTTTGAATGCATGACACCGCCTTATACAGCTTCAGATCATTGGTCTACCTAGCTCAGTACCGTGTACAATGAGAGGCAGTAACTCCTCAGGATTTTTGTCAGAGGTCTTTCCAAGACCAGCCCCACCTGGAGGTGCTAGGGATTGAACAGTGGGACCTTATGTGTACATAGCACATGCTCTATCACTAGGCTATAGTCCCTTCCCAAACTCTTCCATTGATGTCACTTGGTTGCTCCTCTGGGTACCTGATTGGAAGGAGTCATGTTCAGAATACTGTCTCAGGCCGAATACTTCTGGAAAAATCTGTAATTTCTGGCAAGACTGTATTGTTCAATAGCACTAGTCATGATTAGAAGGAGGAATGTCCACAGTTTCATGGGACTCTACATGAAATTGTGTTCTTTTCTTGCAGCACCCTAGCAGTTCTCTTCTCACACTAGTTTGTGCCGGCAGACATGGTTTGGAAATGTACCAACACTGATCAAACTACACGATCCTACTCTGTAGTCCTACTCCATGGTGGGAATGGAAATTGGCATGTGACAAATTTGTTTCATGCTGGCTGTCCTCATTGTTTCAGATAGTTGCAGTTCAGATGACGGAGGTGCTTTTATGGTTATCTAATTTTTACGTTCTCAATGTTTCCTTGGAGAGCTAGCAGTTGCCTGATATCTTGTTTTTCACAGAAGAATGCTTCCAAACTTGGGAGTTTTCAGAAAAGCTATACAATTATCAGCAAGTTTGTAAGAAGTGAAGAACATAGATGTTCAAGCAGAATGCTTGTTGTGTTCTTTTGGTGCATTTTATATGCCATATACAGATACTGGTCAACTTTTTCAGACTTGTTGGAATATGCTTTGGCATACACTTCTTAAAATTTTACCATATATGCTTATGATGGTAGCATATATGGGGACAATTCACTTGGAACTCCATTGTGGGTCCCAAGTTGGGACTCCCAATCAAATAGCTAAAGGCCAATGCTGTGGGAGAAATTAGAACTTCAGGGTAATTTCTAATGTCACTTTTTTAATAATAATAATAATAATAATAATAATAATAATAATAATAATAATA
>JAJKFI010000006.1:30326956-30337649 GCA_029204185.1 Lerista edwardsae | reverse complement strand
CTCTCTCTCTCTCTCTCTCTCTCTCTCTCTCTCTCTCTCTCTCTCTCGCGTGTGTGCGTTCTCAGCTGCGATTTAAAGCAATAAAAGCGTCTAAATCCTGTTATGTGTTTTGGCTCCAGCAGCGCCAGCCAGCAGTAAGGCCCGTTGGGACGTGGGGGGAGGCAATGGAGAACTGGGCAAGGGGAGGGGAGAAGCAAACTTGGCCAAAGGCTGAACCCTGCGGTGGCTTCTAGCACTTCCCCACATCTGAACCCCACCCACTCCACGGGGCTACTCAAGTCTCCACCGGTAAAATAGCCAGTGGAGACTGTAGGAGTCCCATTGCGGGGCCTGCGGCGTTTCTCAGGGGGAAAAGGACAATCATCCCCTTTCCTTGAGGAGACCCCGGCAGCTGCCGCGCTTCCTGTAGAGTGCAGTATTAGCCATTGTGGTGATGCTGCTCCTATGGGCACCAGGCAGTTCAGGAGGGGGCTGCCAGGGCCCAGTCCAACAGCAGTGCAGCCTCAATGCAGCCCTGAAGTAAGGGAACAAGAGTTCCTTTACCTTAAGGAGGCTTCCGTATCAGCGTGTTATCCAGCGTGTCGCCTGTTGCTATGGCTGCACCAGTACTGTAGACTTGGAATAGGATTGGGCTGTTACGATGCCAATTTATTAAGCAACATTTATTTAGCAAACTAAATGTAACGGCCTGTATCCAACACAAGGGCAGACATGCATAAGTGTACTCATTTCACCACACCCAGGTGCACCTGATTCTATGTTAGGTTATGTCCTAGGTCTAGACCTGTCTAAAAACAACTATTCATATACAATTATCACATAAGCCAATCAGATAACTCAGAAAGACACAGAGAACTCTGCCCTATTAATTCCTAGCTTCCAGATATTGTATGGGCCCAGGGTGAAGTATATTTACAAGAAAACATGTCTGAACAAAGATTATCTTTGATCTCATCCTGGAACTGTTTTGCATTTTTCCAGTTTTGAAAAACTGATATAATTTGAAACAACTTTAAGCATTGAAAAGAATTGGGAGAAGGGAGGATGAATCACTGAAGGCGATTCTAATATTCTGGCAACACAAGGTCTTTAAGGGAGAGTGCAAAAGTTGGGCCACCATCATATGTTTCAGGGCTGCTATTACAAACAGGCAGAGATGTGATGCAGTGGTGTTCCTATGGTGGGGGGAATGCTTAGTTTTGCAGGAGCCGGAGCTCTTGTGTAACACAGCCCCTCGTTCCTGCCTCCAGAGCCATTTGTGTCTCAGATGGCAGAGCCTCTGAGCCAGCTGTTCAAGCCACGAATGGCTCTGGAGGCTAGGAGGAGGGACACAGGAGCTCAGGCTCCTGCAAAACATAATGTCCCCCACTTGTAGGAATGCCACTGATGTGATGTGTACAGTAGGGGCTCCAGAAGCCTCTTATCAGTGCCAGTAAGTTGGTGGTGGTGGCGTGGTGTAGACAAAAAGGGGGAGGGCAGGGGGAGTTTCGGGGTGGATCAGGGGAGGGCAGGGAGGGGAAGGAGGGGTAGATCTCTGTGGCACTGATGTGCACTAGTTCGTATCCCCTTTCCCAGGTTGCCCTTTTGGATATACTTTTGGATATACTCCAGAAAAATGGCTGGTGTAGGTCTGAGGAGACCCATAAATGTTCAGGCAGTCTACGTGGATGGGGGAAGTAAAAATAATCTTGACTGATTCCCCACCCACCCACCCACCCACCCACACCCACACCCCATTGGATTCAGCACATGCTCTGTCAGCATAGTTGCATCAGTGTCAATGGTGGAGAATAGGATGGGCAGCAAGTGCATTCAGTGGGACTTACTTCTAAGTCAACATGCTTCAGATTGTGCTGCATTAGGCCAGTTAAATAGGTAAACTTCATAACAGAAGTTTATTTTCTATATATTGGGAAGAGGCAGGAATCGTTATATAAGGCTTATATTCTGCTGCATAATAGAATTTAAGCACATATCTCTGGGTTGCACCCTGGCCACTCTGATCAAACCCCAAACAAGATAGCTGGAACTTTAGTTATCATCTGATCTTTGTGTTTTTGTAGTTTTATGTTTTGGCTTGGTTTTTTTGGGTTTTTTTTTTCATATTTATGACTTCTATGGTTTTAAGTACTGGAATCTTATGTTTTACTATGACTGCAATCCTATCCACATTTACCTGGGAGTATGTCCCATTGACTATAATGGGGCTTGCTTCTTAGTAGACATGCATAGCATTGGCCTCTGTTTGTTTGTCATTATGTATGTTGTAAATCCCCTTGGGTGCCAGGTTTTGTTACCTAGGAAAAGATGATATATAAATCTGCAGATAAAAAAATAACAGTTCTCCCATTGAGACATGGGTGGGGTGATCAAGTGCATAATATTGATTTGATATGCTCTATATTTCCATCTGTATACTGTTGGTCTGTTGAAATTTTTTATGCCTAAGATACAGAGAACATATAACATATAGAAAACCATGCTAAATGCAGAAAGCAAGAAAACAGAGAAAAAGACTGAAAATATCTGGACCAGATTAGTTACTTGTGCATCACAGGTTAATAATGTGATTTGTTGAGCAAATATGCCACTTGTTTGCTTAAATACTTTGCTGTCAGTTTAATAATAAATATTGCACCCTTTGATAAATTAAAATTAAAAAGGCAAATGAAATCTTAAAGTTCACTCAGATGATGCAACAGATGCTAGAAATCCAATGTTACTTAATGCTGTTAAAAGAAAAAGAACGCACTCACATTCAGAGAGAGAATATGACAGAATGCCAAGAGAACACTATTGCAATCTGTCTTTCATCTAATTAGCAAAAACACTCTTCCCAAATCTCACGACAAAGCCTTTGAAAAACAAAGATTTATAGCTGTTTCCTACTAGTTTTGATGACTAAAATGAAGAGATTAAAAATGAAAATGTATCCTGTGAGGAAAGGTTGAAGGAACTGGGAGTGCAATCCTAAACTGGAGTTAGGCCGGCATAAACTAAGCCAGTAAAGTTTGGGTAGCACAAGGGCCACCATAAAGCGTTTTTTGGACTTCTCTCGGAGTCAGGGAGGATGGCTCACGTCTGCATGCTGGCCTCTCCGAGAGTGGTCCAAATATACTTTACAGTGTCCCTTGTGCTGGCCAAACTTTGCTGGCTTAGTTTACGCCGGCCTAACTCAGTTTAGGATTGCGCCCTGGGTATGTTTAGCCTGAAAACATGGTTGTGAAACTGACAAGGCAGATTGGGCTATGTGTATCAAGGGTTAAACAGCCCAAATCACCATTATAGCCACAGAGGCTTTAGCAGCTGGTAACGTATTTTTAGGTGGGTCCCGATGCTAAAATATTTGGAAACAAGTGACGTGGAAACAAGTGACGTAGAGGGTGGTTGGCTCTCCCTTGCTGGAGGTCTTCAAGCAGAAGTGGGATAGTCATTCATTGGAGGTGCTCTAGCTCTAGATTGCCTGAATGAAGCAGGGTTTAGATTACATGGCCTAAGCAATCCACTCCGAATCTATGAATCAATGTTTTTGACAAATACAGCTCTAGAGCCTATGAAATGGAGCTAGCAGAGCTAGCGGAATTAAACAATAAGATCTAAAGTCATCTGTGCTGCTCTGCAAAATAAACCCAGGCAATCCTGAGTAAATCGACTATGCTACAGCACAAATAAACCAAATATTGAGCCTAAACATACAATTTTCTAAGGGCAGTCTTATGGGGTGGGGCTCAGTCTTTATAGGCTGAAACAATCTAGCATAAGGAGGACAAAACAAATACAAAACTTACTTGGAAAGTCAGATCCAGTGATATCATTCAGGGGGAACGGGCCGGAATGGGCGTTCTGGATCCTAACCGGCTCCGTTCCGGGGTTTTGTTTTTTTTCGAACTTTTGAAAGTGGGCGGCGCATGCGCACTGCATGCCCATTGCCTGCACCTCGTGCGAGTGAGGCAAGCAGGCAGCAGCACGAGCACGAAGCGGCAGCAGCGAGGGAAGAAGCAGCGGGTAGGTAGGCCTCCTCCCTCCAGCCGCGCCGTCCCGGGAGAAGCACTCGGCCTCCGTTCCGGCGGCCATGTGTGTGTCACAGCGCGGGGCCTCCCGGTTCTCCGGGAGGCCACGCGCTGCGACAGCCATCCGCCGGAGCGGAGGCCGAGAAGCACCCGGCCTCGGCCTCCGTTCCGGCGGCCATGTGTGTGTTGCAGTGCGCGGCCTCCTGGAGAACCGGGAGGCCGCGTGCTGCGACACACATGTGGCCGCCGGAGCAGAGGCCGAGAAGCACCCGGCCTCGGCTTCCATTCTGGCGGCTCCCTGTGGCATCACGGGGCCGCCTCCCGGTTCTCCCGGGCGCTTTGAGAAGCGGCCGGGAGAACCGGGAGGCCTCGCGCTGCAGCAGGCGGGCGCCAGAGCGGAGGCCGACAAGCACCCGGCCGGGCCTCCGTCCTGCTTCTTAAAGCGGCAGAAGGGCCCGTGGGGGGACCGGCTTTTTCGCCTGCCCCCCCGCGGGCCCTGCTGCTGCTTTAAGAAGCAGGATGGAGGAACCGCCCCCCCCGCAGAGGTCTGATGCCCTCTTAACATGCTCTGAGAGTGATCTGGAATACTTTGGGAATTGTTGGGTCTGCTTCACATGCTCTCAGGCCTTCTTAAAATGCTCTGAGAGTGATCTGGAATACTTTGGGAATTGACAGGACTTCCTGCCATGACCTCACTTCCGGCTATGACCTCACTTCCTGTCATGACATCACTTCCGGCTTATGATGTCACTTCTGGCAGGCGGACCCCAACAAGTGCCAATCAAAAGTGAGTTCCTGTTCCTAAATCATTTGAATGACACCACTGGTCAGATCCCTGGATTTTCTTTGCATACCAGATCCCTCCAAGATAGATAACCACAGAAAAACAATAATAGATCAGCTGAGAGCAGAGGTGTAGGAAACCAGAAGGAGGAAGTGTGAAGAAAATGGGCACTATAGGAAAATGTAATCGAAACGTTTCCAAGGAAGTCCAACAATGACATTTTCGTCTTCAAAAGAGGAAACCTCACAAATAATGAGAGGACTAAGAAAAAGGATACTGAGAGCACAATCCTAACCTGGAGTTAGGCCAGCAATGTTGGGCCAGCAAAGTTTGGCCAGCACCAAGGACCCTGTAAAATGTGTTTGGACCACTCTCGGAGTCAGGGAGGATGGAGCACATCTGTGTGCTGGCCTCTCTGACTCAGAGAGTGGTCCAAACATACTTTACAGTGTCCCTAGTGCTGGCCTAGCACTAGATGCCTAACTGTGCTGGCCTAACTCCAGGTTAGGATTGCGCTCTGAAAAGGAAAGTCAGATCTTGCCAGCATGTATGGAAGGTACGTATGTCAAACTACAATAGTGCAAAATCAACAAGAATACATATTGCTAGCAGCTTGATCCCACATAAACTTCCCTGCATTGATGCAGTAGTACTGGTGCAGGTTGCATCCCATAGGGACGTTTAGCAGGTGGGAAGTCTCCTCAACATAAGGGGTCAACTCAACACAGACCCCTGCCAGCTATATAGCTGGTGCAAGTCCACGTTGATCCATGTTTATGGATCTGGCCCAGGAAGGGGAATAGGAAATGGAGAACACTGGAATCCCATCCTGGACCTGGACCTGCTCATCTCCACCCCTGTTGCCATTATTTGGGCCAGAATTGAAATGTCTTCACAAGGCGTCTCTCACAGTTGTAGAGGCACCTTCAGGTGCTCTGCAGTAGGTTAATTCAACCATGGAAATCATTGCCATTGTAAAACACCTTTCAACTTTCCCTGCCACAATGCAACCTGAGAGTCAGGCAGTGGTTAATTTGTCTAAAAGGACAATTTTGGGGCTGAAACTTGTGTGGAAGTCACATCCTTTGATCCGCAAATTCCAGCCTAATTTTACATGAGCAGAAGACTGGTTGATATTGTCCGGATAAGGTACCCTGTGTTTGCTCTGTGAAATTGTTCTTTCTCATTGCTTTTCATGTTCCAGAGCTGAGCTGTGAGTCAGATTCAGGAGTGACGGCCTTCGGGTACTGGTTTCACACGCAACTGACTTTTTGTGTGTCAAGCATTTATGCCAAGCAGTGGCGTCTCTACAGGGAGGGCAGAGCTCTAAGTTTTGCAAGAAGCCTTACCTTGCAGTAGAAATCACTCCTTTCCTGCACCGTTTTAGCCAATCCTCACAGGGAAAAGCAACATCTTGGTGTTGCTTACTGGCTACAGCAGCAAGGGAGAGGAGGGATTTACATGACAGGGTAAGGCTCCTTGCAAACTTAGAGCTCTGCCCTCCCTGTAGAGACGCCACTGATGCCAAGTTTAATACTTTTGCCCCACTCTTCATAAACATGTTTCAAATGACCTCTAAAAGCACTCACTGTGTTGAAATCCTTTTAGTTTCTTGTCCGCTTCTAAAGATATACACCTATCTCTGATCTGAAATTCTTGTTGGTGCGTGTAATGACCACAAGGGTGTTCTCTTGTAAAATGCTTTTGCAAAATGCAGCTTAGGGCCTCACTGTCTGGCATATAACCTTTTCCCTAGATACCAGTCTTCAGCCAAGAGGCCACTTATCCCTGCTGGCCTTTGAGACCGCACACCATGCAAGTCTTGTGCCTTATTAGGATTTTGCAAGAAGGTGCTTAGAATGAAGGCATGCTGGAAAAAAAGAATTGGGATTAGTTAGAAATACTTTTTTGGGTGACATGGCATACACAGTAAGCTTTTGTGATAAGGGACTATGTTTAATTAATTGTTAAACAGCATAGAAAAGGAACGAAGACAATAACAGTGGAATGTACAAGGCTAGTGTGGGAGCTATGGATGCTGCTTTGAACTTTGAACTTTGGTTTGGATGCCACAATTTTGAATATCTGGTTCTTGGAAATGGTGGGAGGGGGGATGTTCCAAAATGCTTGCTAGCCTGCCTGTTGATCATTGATCAACCTGTGTATTGGAAAAGGCAGGAGATACCCCGAGGAGATAGGGAATGGTATCAGCAATGGCCCCTTGTCCCAGATAAGCCAGGGATTATATTATGCAAGCCTCGGGAGCACAGCTATAGGTTGATGAGGCCCCTGGCTATGAAAGTAGGCCAGCACAGGTGCAGATGGGTGTGGCTGATGGTAAAGCCTACCTAGCGACAGACACCGATTGGCTGGCCTCAGTATAAAGTGGGAGGCAGCAGGCTGGAGGAGGGGAGCTTGGTAGGTGCTGGAGGATGGCACCAGGTAGGTGCTGGATGGATTAAGAAAGGAAGGGTGATTAGGATCTGGGTAGATGCTGGAGGATGGCGCCAGGTAGGTGCTGGATGGATGGATTGGGACTGATTGATGGAGTGCTGGCTGGAGTGACTGCCTGAAGGATGGACTGACAGACAGATTGCTGGACTGGATAAGGTAAGGTTATTATGGGGAATAACCATTGGGAATTGTTGTATGGCTGCCACGCCCCTGGAGCCACAAAGTGGAGGAGGTAGTTGCAGCTTAGGCAAGCCGACTGCCTATTGTTTGGTGGTGGGGTTTGTTGGTGCTAGACTTAGAGTAGTTTGGAGCTAAATCAGTGATGAGGGCAGTCTGGAGGAGGCTGGCCAGCCGGTGATCCCAAGCAAAGCTGCTGGAAGAGAGGCGGCCCAGTGGGTGACTGAACCCCCTCCCTCCCTATCTCTGAGGCCGCTCTGGAGGGGAGACTAATTAGCCTAGTGTGGGCATTGGGGCTCTTGGGGAGGCCCAGCAGGGAATTTTGCAGAACAACCTGTCCTCCATGAATTTGTCTAACAAGGCACAACTCTAACCTGCAGAAACTGCCTTCCCCACTTCCCAGTGAATGTTTGAGAGCCCAAAGACTCACAGCATCACTTTGACATCTGGGTCATCTCAAACTGGATCCAGAACTCATGACCATGACTTCGTGATTGGAATTGCTCAACAACAGCCCAATCCGATCCAACTTGCCAGCACTGAAGTAATATGCCAATGGGTTGCACTGCATGTTTTTGGTAGGGGGGGCAGTGATGGAGCCTTCCCTAATAAGGCTGCATTGTGGCTGCATCAGTGCTGGAAATTTGGTTAGGATTGGTTCCTAAATGTTGTATAAAACATTTTAAAAAGAGATCAACATCATGAGCACACCCACAAGAATTTGAAATCAACATAGAGCATGATCCAGCAAGCAGCTTTTACTGTTTCAATTCATCTATTGTTGTTGGCCACCTTGAGGCCTTCTTATAAGCTGAACAGTCAACGATGGCCTGATTCTATCCTCTGTCTTTTGACAGGAACAGAGTTCAAGCCATATGGCAGTGTGTACAGAGTGTCACTGGCAGCCATTTTGGAATCACCACCAGGTGATTCATGGGTGGAGAGGGGAGGAGGAGGAAGTGAGACGGGTGGATCCAACAGCAATGTTTCACACTAGATCTTATCCCTCACTCTTGAAAACCTCCCTGGCCCCAAATAGGTGGATTACATCCAAGGTGACCCATAGGCAGACCCAGAGCTTACGTGGAGTATGTTAAAAATATTTTTATTTACCTCCCATTTGCCTTCAGGTCTCCATCGCCCCCCACCATAGGATGCAACAAGTGCCTTTTTGGTGATGGAGGGGGATAGGATTGGGCTGTTAAATAAATAAAAATAATCACACTTGGGGTGGGGGTATTCCGCATTCCACCATTTGGGAATCCACAGTTATCACAAGCTCTCACACAGTACGGTTGTGCAAATTGTCTGCCCAGTTCACAGCAGCTGCTTTTTGTTGTCTTATGTGTTCTCTCCCCATTTGTGGTGAATGAATTGTCCACTCACAAATTGACATTACATACCACAGCAGGGGAGAAGCTACCATGCTGAAGCAAATGCCCAAGGTGGCTTACATGGCAAACTAGTCTAAATCCCATTTTTCAATGGGGTTTTTACGCATATCCAGTATTATGTAATTTGCCGAATCCTCAGTCCCAGATGTAGCCTTCACAGTGTGGTTCTGTCCTCAGGCTGTGTGCCCTCGAGCTATGTACATTAGGGAAAACTCCCTTTGACATTCCAGCTGCCAATTAGTGGAGCTGATTCCGCTATCAGACATAGTGGTGGGTTTTCCCACATAACAAGGATTCCATGACTGCCCTGGCTGGATTACAGAGCTCTCTGGCCTAGGACAACAGGTCTGAAGTACACACAGTGTTCTTCCTGCAATGGGAGGTGGCATCTCTTGGCTACAGCTTCAGGAGTGAGATAAGAGCAAAGGTTCTGCTCTGCTTCACTCCTCTGTTTTCTCTGCTGCAGCTGCCACCACTGCTGCAAGATCGTCTGTTCATTATGCTGAATGAAGAACAGATAGTTTGGTTTGCTCAGCAGGATTCTGCACTAGGAAGCAGAACGTTCTAATTCAGTCACTGTCCGAGAGCAGGGTAGGAGTGGAGGTGGGGTGCTGGTTTCCTCATCAATTTAGAAAGTGTGCAGATATCATTGGCCAGGTGCCGAATGGTGTCAGAGATTAGCCAGGAGCTGATTTAAATCTGCAGTGACTGGCTCCCATGAGTTCTTTTTATGTGGGTGGAACAAGGTATTAAAATTCACCTCTCTTATGCTGGAGTATGAAAGCTGAAGTGCAGAGCATGGAAACAATGGAAAAATCAATATCAAAATGCTAAGTTCATAAAATATGACATTGCAATACAAGAATGCAAATATAGCATTGTTACAATGCAGAGGATATGAAGTATTGTCTTGGAAATGCATTGGCTTGCTTCACCCAATTCATTTTAATCACATGAATGTTATCCACATAGCTACTTTGATGTGCAGAAGGCAGATTCTTACACATCAGCAGCTTAAGAATGCTTTCCAGCACAATCCTATCAGATGCTGGTTGGTATCACAAAGGACAATCAACAGAGTACTGAGTAGGACAGTACAGTATTTAATTTATGTTCCATTATTCCGCCATTGAACGTAAGATAGTGTGTATAAGGTTCCCAGGCAATGACCTGTACTTTGCTTCAGAAAAACTGCTGTGTCATATGCCTCCTGATCTTTCTATGTGTATATATAATGTTTATGAAGAGAATGGCATCTCATGGACGGCAGCATATGTTATATATGTTCTAACTAACCTAATTTGCAAAAGTCTATTAAACTCCATTCATGTTAATGGAACTGACACCCAGATTCTATACACTGTGCATCTAAGGGATGCTATTGAATACATTTTTGAACAGTATCTGGGTGTTAATTCCATTAACATCTATGACAGTGATTCTCAAACTGGTGGGTCCAGGACACACCAGTGGATCATGACCCAATTTCTGGTGGTTCGTGAAACTGACAGGGCAAATCAGGCTATGTAAGCAGTGGTTAAACAAGCTACTACTTCGGGTGAGAAGCGCTTCTGCCTAATCACTATTATATCCACACCCCTTGGCATGAATAAACCAGGCAGCTGCTTCTAGGGTCTCTAAAAAGTTTGAGAACCACTGATCTATGGAATTCACTCAACTTTTGCAAATTAGGCTAGTTACCATAGACATAGCAGAAAAATAAAATGCTGAAAAATGACTGCATATAAATGTATACTTGCAAACCTCTTTAGATCTAATTCAGGAAACATTACTGATGAACTGATAATACAGCACTCAATTCAAGCTAAATCTCTCTCTCTCTCTCTCTCTCTCTCTCTCTCTCTCTCTCTCTC
>JAJKFI010000006.1:30262748-30326946 GCA_029204185.1 Lerista edwardsae | reverse complement strand
TCTCTCTCTCTCTCTCTCTCTCTCTCTCTCTCTCTCTCTCTCTCACACACACACACACACACACACACACACAGGAAGTGGAGCTGAGGAGGGTTATGAAATACGTATATTTTCAACTAATACATGACTTGGATGTAATCTGGTGCTTTCAAAGAAAAATCATAAATTTCCTAGACAGTAGTAAAGTTAAGAGCTTTGGGGATAAGATATCACTGGAAAGGATGATATATCGGTACCCAGTAAAGGTGCAGTTTCATCACAGATGGAAAAATGATCCCAACCCCTCCATTTATTTGGTAATATAATATTAATAAGATATTCCCAAGGGTCCCCTTTAGCACATCTCTGGGCATGCTGTGCAATGTGCTTCTCATTGGAAATGCCATCCCTGGGTCTGCAGAGGCAAACAAAGAGATCCTGTTTTTTGTTCATCGCAGTGGCAGGAAATCTATCTGATCCTTGCCAGATGGAAGCCACAATTATACCACTTCCACCTGACTTGCCTTTGATGTAATAATTATAAGAGAAGATTAAGATGCAAATAAGACTGTAACTTTCTTCTGTGCTGGTCAGTCAGTTGTGCTGTAGTAAGTCATGGCTCTTCAGTCCCCTAACAGAACCATTATTTTTGGAAAGGCTGATATAGTGGCTTGTTGTAGTAATATCACATAGCTTCACAAGCTAGGCATCTTACAAGTTCATTTTAAGAAGCAACCTTCAGTGAGAAGAAAGTCTGTAAGTAATAGAATTATCCATTATAACCACAATGCTTCACATCTGAGTTTTAGGCTGCAATCCTATGCACACTTTCCAGGGAGTAAGCCCCATTGAGCACAATGGTACTTACTTTAGAGCAGACATGACTAGGCTTGGGCTCTCAATTATTGCACAATGCCATTTCATGAAGCACAGCTTCACATATTATTTTAAAAGGTACATATTACAATCCTGTTTTGTACGACCAATAATTCTGATTAGATGTGCATATCCTTTTTTTAAAAAATGGTCTGTACACTGTGGAAGTAAGCCATGGAGAGCCAGACCAAATAGCTTTGAAACAAAGTTTGGGAGGCCTTTGGTAAATCACTTTCACTGACCAACCTCATAGTGATGAGATTGGTTTTTTGAAGGCTATATTGTAATGCACAATCTAGGTTGGTTCTACGGCAGGGTCTCAAAACTCCGGCCCACGGGCCAGATCTGATGACCGCTGTTTCCATCCGCTGTTTCCATTCTATGCCCCCTGCGCTTACCATTCTGCTGTAGGGCACAGAAACATCTTTGCCTGCGTGTCCCAAGAGTTGCCATGCCCAGCCGTGCCTACCTAGAATGCTGAGTGCTCAGCTTGCTAGGGCAACAAAACCTGGAAGCAGCTGGCCACAGCGACACTTAGGACATGTAGAAGCGGCTGTTTCTGTGCTCCGCGGCAGAACAGTAAGTGTGGGTCGCACCGTGGAGCCTTTTTAACATTGAAGTGGTCTCCAATTTGGAGACCTCTCTTCTAGGGCATCAAACATAAAGCCCATGGACCAGATATGACCCACAGAAGTGGTTTCTGGCCTAATATAACATAGGCCAGATAGTTATAATTGGGCTTCCCTGCACCACCCTTTCAGCAGCACCACTTCTGCCAAGGCACTGGGAAAGGTGGAAGGAGGCCTTAGAAGGCAAAGAACGCTACAGGAGGAAGGGGGAGACCAAGAGGGGCAAAAGGGAGACAGTAATCCAATTCAGCTGGGGTTTATCGTATAGCCTGTAGTTGTGGCAAGGTGCATATAGGCACAACAGAGAGGAACATCCATGAGGATAAAAGAGCATTGTCATCTGTCGCAGGCAGTTAATTCAGCAGTGGTGGAGCATTTTCTGAAAACTGAACCTGAGATGAGGTTTGACCAGATTCAGGTGCTCTCTACAAAAAACCAAAACTAAACTTGTATCGATAGAGAAACAATCACGTATATATAAAATCGAACATCTGTTGTATGTGTGTACATTTGTACGTATGTTTCGCATAGGCTCCACAACGCCTGGACCGATTGACACCAAACTTCGCACGCATACACCTTGCGGCCTGGCGACAAACACTGCGGGGGGCAGACCCCCCCTAGAGGGATGCGGGGTGTGTGTGAAACGTAAACATGATCGCAAACGGCCGACTTCGGTGTCGAATCTGTCGTTTCCGGGGTTGCCGAGACAAGCAGGTTCGGCCCACCCCCTTCGCCGTGGGGGGGCGAGAAGGGGTGCAAAACAAACTATCCACTATGCCCTCCTGAATGCCTGGAGCGACTGACGCCAAACTTGGCATGCATGTGCCTTGCAGTCTGGCGACAAATACTGTGGGGGTCAGACCCCCCTAACGCCCCCGGGGGGTGGGGGTATGCGGGGGGGCCTGTGTGAAAATGGTCAGAAATGGCCGAAATTGGTGTCAAATCTATAGTTTCTGGGGTCGCCGGGATGAGTGGCAACGCTCTCGACACCGTTGGAGTTTGGGTTTCCCCCCCTCGGCTTGGGGGGCAAGAAGGGGTGTGAAACAAAACATCTGCTATGCCCCGCTGGAACGCCTGGACTGATTGGCACCAAACTCGGCATGCAGCTCCCTGCCGGCCTAGGGACAAACACTGCGAGGGTCAGGGCCCCCTACTGCCCCCGGGGGTGGGGGTATGCAGGGGGCCCCACGTGAAAATGGTTGAGAACAGCCAAAATCGGTTTCGGATCCGTAGTTTCTCGGGCTGCCGAGACGAGCGGTGACGGTCCCGACGCCGTTGGAGTTCGGGTTTGGCTCCCCCTTGGCATGCGGGGCGAGAAGGGGTGCAAAACAAAACGTCTGCCATGCCCCGCTGGAACACCTGGACCGATTGGCACCAAATTTGGCATGCGGATGCCTGGCAGCCTGGGGACAAACACTATGGGGGTGAGGGCCCCCTACTGCCCCCGGGGGTGGGGGTACGCAGTGGGCCCCACGTGAAAATGGTTGAACACGTCCACTGTGACCCGTTGATGCCTGGAGCGATTGACACCAGTATGCTTTATGGTATGGGGACAAACACTACGGGGGTCACACGCTCCTAGCGCCCCCGGGAGTGGGGGTGCACAGTGGGCCCCATGTGAAAATGGTCAAAAACGGCCGAAATTGGTGTCAAATCCATAGTTTCTGGAGTCGCCGAGATGAATGGCGACATTCCCAAGGCCGTTTGAGTCCATGTTTGCACTTGGGATAATTTTTGCCCAGGCAATGCCAGGTCAAAAAAGCTAGTAAAAATATAAAAGCATAGATACAACATGAATAGAAAGGAGGAAACACTAAGTATCAGTAGTGCCTGGTTCCTGGCCCTTAAGACTACCAAGGTTGGGGTCATATGGTAGAGAAAGAGGCAAGGTGAGAGAAAATGGTTCTGTCACTTTAACAGAGAAGGAGCAAGGAAAATAAAATAGCACTTTTATTTTATTTTTAACAGTCTGGGGCTAGTTGTTTGGCTAATGAACAACCTAATGCTTGGGTGCTAATTGAAACACTTGACTAGCGTTCAGGACTTAAAACTCTGCTTTCTTCTAGAGAGGGGGAATGGAATGGTGGTAATCTTTGATCATGGAATCTTTGAAAATTGCCTCCACAGATGAGGGTAAAACATCAGGCAAAAGATACTCTGCTGGACCAAGCCTGGGCATTTTTAATTGGATTATTGGACATTCTGGCCATGAAAGCTTCGGTATGTATTGAGAGAGAGAGAGAGAGAGAGAGAGAGAGAGAGAGAGAGAGAGAGAGACTGCCAAGGCCATGGGAAAAACTAATTATCAAGCAGGCTGCCCTTTCAGCAGTGCCACTTCTAAGGCGGCATCACTTTGCAGGGCGCCTCTGAGCTCTGAACTGCAAAGTGGTACCTTGGCAAAAGTGGCACAGCTGAAAGGGCAGTGTGCATGATACCTGGGCTCTCCCATATCCTGGAAACTTGGGGGGGGGGGAAATTTGCATTTTCACTTCTGTCATTTGAAGCTACTGAATTTTGATGTCTCTCTCACTCTCTCATTGAGTCTTTTCAGGAGAGGATGGTCAGGGGTTGACCACTGGCCAAAAACCAACGTCCGATCAGAAGGCCTATCAGCCAAGCCCTGAACTCCCAATTCCAGGGGCATGAGTTGACAGAGTCTGTGTGGCCAGTGTTCCCAGCTCCCCATCTAAAAATGGAAACATTGTCCAGAAGTCTCTGTGTCATTGTGAGGTCCTTGGGGAATACTTCCAAGCTCAATGGGGGCCAGGAGGAACCACTGCTGCCTCTCACCTGCTGCTACGAAGCTTCAAAGGTGCACAGCCCAGCACCATGGGGCTCAATGAAGGGCTTTGCTCCAGAGCCTCCAGCAATCTGGCAGTAGCAGTGGGTTGGGTCCTTTTTGTGCCCATGTTCAAAAAAGACCCTGAACAGGTTTGACTTGGGGGCTTCTACACTGAAGCCCAATGTTGCAGCCACAGTACCACACTAAGAGCCAAATCCTATCCAACTTTCCAGCCCTGAAGTAGTTGTCCCAATGGGGTGTGTGCTGCATTTTGTGGTGGTGGGGAAGCCATAGAGGTCTCCTCAAAGTAAAGGGGCATTTGTTCGCTTCCTCAGGGCTGGCATTTCAGTTGCATCAGCACCAGAAAGTTGGACAGGATTTGGGCCCATCCACAATCTCTGTTGAACTCTGCAGTTTAGGATAAGCAATGGTGCTGAGTTGGAACATTGGAGAGGAAAAAAAACGATGTGGGTTTTTTTTGGCATGCCTCTCTCAAAATCTTCACATGGTCAAATTAAAATAAGGGGTAAACTATCCTATCTTCCTACCACAGCTTATACAGGCCGGAAGAATAATTGCAGCCCTTGGGCTTATGCCTGTAGCAGCCAATCACTTCCTTTTCTTCCTTCAGGTGGTAGACAACTTGTTGCCCAATCCTAAAAGCTAATTTGGCTGCTGGTAAGAAATCTCAGTTCAAACATTTTGGCATTCAGTTCAATAATGCCTCAGGCTGAGATTGAGGCCCATGTGTCTATAAAATTATATCATATTAAAATAATTGCCCCCACTTTATATGGTTTGTACTTAAGTGTATACAATAAACTTTTTAAAAGACAGATTAAGGGGATATAATGTAAGAGCTGTGAAAATTCAGAAGCATATGGATTTTGCTTTCTGATACCCCCACCTTTGCCCACAATGGCTCAAGTTCACTACAGTTGGATTTCATAAAAGAATATTCTACTTCAAAACTAAAATGGCCTGGGAAATAATTAGGAAAATAACAACACTATGAGTTTACAGCATTATGCATCCATTACTGTCGCAATGTTTTTAACTGAATGATCATTTTTTGACTAAGTTGTTGGCATTCATTATTATTGCTGCAGTTTTTAGATAAACTAGCAGCCCGATCCCACTCAGATGCTGTGTTGATGGTGCATGGACAACAGTGACATCTGTCATGCACTAAGCCCATTTTAGCACTACAACACTGACAGAGCACTGATACGACAAGGGCCAAATGCCAAGCCATCCTGGCAAAGCAACAGTGGGATAGCCCTTCCCAATAACATCAGACACCTCCTAGAGCAGAATACCTGCAATAAGAGTTCTAAGAAAGCAAGAGTTAAACATGTTTGAGGGACAAGACATGGTTTGTGCAATGTGCTCCAAGTGTTCTTTCACCATGGTTCTCATTGCCAAAATCCCTTTGAGAAAGAAGAGAGGTATAGCCTTGAGTTGAGCTGCCAGGGGCTGTAGTACTGGGGTTGGGTGTGCTGTAACTGGCTGCCAAATGTATTTGTAGCCGGTGCTCTGCTGTAGGAAAGTGAGCAGGGAGAATTGCACCTCCTACCACCTCCTGCCCTGCCCTGTCTAATAAGTTCACATATATTTACATCTCATAGTCTATTCACATCTCAGAATTAAGTGAGACGACAGCTTTTCTTTGTTCAATAATAAGACACATGAAGTGATAATATCCTTCTGAGTGAAAACAGACAGGACATAATTGCAGTTATCCTTGGTATCACCATACATTGATAGGAAGGTAATTGAATGAAATTTCAACGGATTATGAGGGAAAATCAATCAAAATCATGCCATGTTTCCAGAGGGAGAGTCTAACACACCCACAGATAAAGAATTTCATCTCTGTGAGAATTCACATAATCTGTGAACCCACATATGACAAAATAGCACTGATGTGACATAAATGGTGCTGCAGATCTTGCAGCAAAAGGGAAATTCTTTTCCTTTTTCAGTATGACGGATCAGCATGCAGCCATTATGTGCTTCAATTCTAACTTAATTTTGATGGCTTCTCATATGAGGAGAGGACTGCTCTTATATAGCATTCTTGTCTTCTTACAGACTATGTAGATTGTTCTTCCAACTTGTGTTTGGCTTCATGACACAAATCTGGCTATCTCAAGCTGCACTCCAAGACAGATGTACTTAGGAATAAATGTCACTGATCTCAGTAGGGTTTACTTCTGAGTAAACATGCTTAGTATTAGACTTTGTGTCTTTCTGATGAGATCCCAGTATTTGATGCTCCATGCTTTGCAGTTGGCCTTCAGAGTGTCTTTATTTCTAAGGACTGACCTGTGGAGAAGGCTCAGGTACAGGGAAGGGAGCAGTTGAGGCACTTTTTCAAGTGGTGTTCCTCTTACATTTAGCAGGGGGACAGTAATGATCCCTCTTCACCCCAGCACAAGCCTGCTTTCATTGCAAAGGTACTGACATTTTTCCAACCCCCACTGTGTTGCAACTAGAATTCTGCCACTGAAGTGGATCTATGCAGTGAAGATGAAAGCCCAATTAATGGCCCAATCTTAGACGGAACTAGGCGTGCATACGATCACAGAATTCTATAGGTTTTAGGCCTCCTTAACTCTGCACAGGATTAGATTGTACAATAGCTCTTGTAATGTGTTGACGGATGAAGAGGACATGCTTTAGAGCAGGGGTCTCCAAACTACAGCCCGTGGGCTGGATCTGGCGTCCGGGGAAAGCCTTCCTTGTTGTGAGAAGTACGGATTGTTACGTCGCGCTGCGACTCCAATTTCCAGCCTATCAGCTGGAAAACGGAGCTGCAATGCAATGGGATGATCCAAGCTGCTTGGGATGGCACAGGCTTTCCCTGTACACAGCAGTCCACAGGTTTGGAGATTCCTGCTTTATAGCCCAATCCTAGGCATGTCTACTCAAAACTAAGCCCCATTATAATCAATTGGGCTTACTCCCAGGTAAATATGCATAGAATTGCACCCTTAGAATATAAACAATAATATTATTGTAATGCTATCAATATATGATTATAATGCTATCAATACGGGATGTAGCTTGAGAAACAGAAGCACCCTTATTTGTTAAGGTGCACTGGCACCCCATAGCACCCTCTTATGCTTTGCACCTGGGGCAGACTGTCCCTACCCTTCATTGTTATACTACTGAGGCCAATTCATGTGTGCTTTGTTGACATAGTACACCTTTCATGCAGGAACACTGTAATACCTTGTCATGGATTCAGATGTTATAAGAGTGGCATAGTTGTCATTGTAAGCACACTTCCCCACTATGGATACTCTATATACACCAGTGTTGTCTACTAGAGTTCACCACCACATGAACTAAGCATGTCTGTAGCATAGGGACTTTCCATGAAACACTATTGGGCTAGGACAGCAGTTCTCAAACTGTGGGATTGGGACCTGACAGTGCGTTGTTACCCAATTTGTGGTTGATCGCTGCTGGCAATTTTTGGTTGTACTGGCCTTGCCCCTGACCTTGACATCTTCACTGCTGGATTTACATTAGAGCAGGGGTGTCAAATTTGTTTCACACAGTGGACCAAATAGTGCTCATGATGGCTGAAAGTGATGCCATTAAGCAGGAAGTGATGTCATTAATCAGGTCATAACCAGGAATAAGTACTTTCTCAACTGGCAACTCATTAGCTGAAATTACAAGAAAAAATACGTAAGTACCTTGTTGTCAATCGATCAACAGGTACTTATATACCACTTTTCAACACAAAGTTCACAAAGCGGTTTACAGGCAAATAGTAATAATAAATGGTTCCCTGTCCCAAAGGGGCTCACAATCTAAAAAAAATAATAATAATGCAGACCACCACCAGCAACAGCCACTAGAAAAGACAGTGTGCTGGGGCGAAGAGGGACAATTACTCTCCCCATGATAAATATAAGAGGAACACCACTTGAAAAAGTGCCTCTTGCCCAGTTAGCTGGTTATCCTGTGTGCTACTGGTGGGCAACTATGAGATACAGGAAGCTGGACTAGCTGGGCTTTTGGCCTGATCCAGCAGGGCTCTTCCTATGTCCTACCATGCACAGAGGTGCCAGCGTGCATTCGGGTACGCACACATAGACTCCTACATAAATGGCACTGTGAATGAATGGAGCTGGGTGGGGGCACTGGACAACCCCAGTGCTGCTCAGCATGCATTGACTGCGACTGTCTGAACAGGGTGCAAGCCGGGCTCGCTGCGGAGAACTTGCTCCGTTGACCCTGGTGACCCACGCGGTCGCTTTGCCCGTTCCGCACCCTTCGCGGGCTTGCCCCTGCGCGACGATGCAGCGCTGCCTGCAGCCGTGCTAGGGGCGAGGGGCTCCGGCGCGGAGGACTGGGAGTGCAAGTCGCTCGGAAGAAAGAACGACGTTTGCGCTGACGTACGTGACGCGATTCTCCTTGCCTAATTACGAGGCCGGGATGGAGGGGGCGGGGAGGGATGCGGTGGAGGCGCCTTCCTCGCCGTGGGGCTGGCGAGATGGGCGGAGTAGAGCAGCGGGGCTCACGGCGGGCGTTGGTTCTCCTCCCACTTTACTGAGTGGGGTCCGGGGGAGGCCAGCAGAAGCTGCCAACGCTGCCCTGTAGCTCCTCATCGGCACTCCGGGACCCAAAGCCCGATCGCGCGCGCGGCTTGTGTGGACCTTGCATGGGAAGGCGACGGGGTGAAGCAAAATGCCCGCCGGAGCCTCATCCTGGATGCAGCTGTGAGCTCGGCGAGGAGGACGCCGCCGTGGCACCGAACCAGCCTGGCGCTCGGCCCGCAGGACCCAGCCTCCGCCGCTGCTAGGGCGTCCTCTGCGGCGCCGTCCTCTCGCCCAGCTCTCCTGCCCCCGCTGGCCCGGGAGGAACTGAACCTTCGTTGCACAGGAAGTCGCGGCTGCTGGGAGCGCACATCCAACACACGCACACACACGCCTAGCGGCTTACTCGGAGGCAGCTGGGTCTGCCGCACTCCATGCAAGAGGCTCCCTGCACCGGAGCAAGGCGCCGCTGCCAGCCGATTGTCTCTCGGTGCCGCCTTCCCGCTGCAGCAGCAGACGCAGAGGCGGCGGCCCCAAGCGCGGTAGCGGGAGCTGAGGAAATGGGCTGCTGCCGCCGCCGCTGCAGCAGCAGGTCCTTGCGGGGAGGAGGTGGCCGTGGCGACGGGACCGGAGCTGAATCGGCGACTGGGTCCGGAGCTGGGGTACAGCCGCGGGGCAGGAGAAGTTCGGCCTCTCCCGGAGGAGGAGGAGGAGGAGGCTGCAGGTTTGTGTGGATTAGTGGGAGTCGGTTGGTGCAGGCGGGGCCGAGGAGCTGCTGGCGGATCGCCCCCTCCCCATAGCGACCCTTTTCATTGTTCTCTCGCCTGTCACTGCCTGGGCTCTTGCTTGCCCTTCTGCAGGTGGCGGCGCTCAGGCGCTTCCTTTCCCAGGCGCCCTCCCCGCCTTGCTGCCTCCCAAACCCCTCTTTGCAGCCCTCCCTTTCCTCGAACCCTTTGCTCGCTCCCCCCTCCCCCGCAGTCCTCTTTCCCAAGCTGCCAACTTCTTCCTGCTCACTCCCTTTCCCCCCCTCTCTCTGCGTCTCTGTAACCTTAGTCTAATTCTTTTCCCTCCCCCGTCGCACTGCATTGTGAGAGCGCTGCTTGGCTTTACATCAGTGGAGACGGGGAGCGTCCCCTTCCTCCTCCCAGAATCTCGCCCGTTTCCCTAAATTGCTTCCCTAATTTCGCGTCCCGTCGACCCATCTTCCGCACTGAGTCCCCCCCCCCTCTTGATAGCCCAGGTTTTGCCCTGCACTGCTGAGGCGCCTCTCGTCTCCGTGCACACACCCTGATCCGACGGTCATTCATCACGCCCCTAAAGCGTAGAAAACTGGAGCTTTGTGCTTGTGCAGGGCCGCCTTCAACTTGGTGCTGCAAGGAGAGGCGGCACTGCCATGCTTTGGGGCGGGCCTCTTTGAGACCCAGGACTTTCCATTAGGCAGGAATTGCACTGTGCCTGAAGTGTCAGTCGCATTTCATTTCTGTAGGGAGGTTGAGTCTTTAGTGACAGGAACTGGAAGAGAAGATCCCCTTTCCACTCGGCTGTCTTAGAGCACAACCCTATGCATCCTTACTCAGAAACAAGTCACATTGTGTTCAGTGGGACTTACTCCCAGGAAAGCATGCATAGAATTGTAGCCTATGTGTGTGTGTTGCTTGCTCAAGGCCTACCCAACTGATTTAATTCATTTTAATATCTCTGGGCGCTTAGGAAGCATTGAAAGTTCAGAGGCGTTTGTCAAATGTGTGTGTTTTGCTTCACTTTGCACTTTTGAATGGACTTCAGTTGAGAGCCTAAAAGGGGCGGGGTGGGCTTAAAGCAAAGGTGTAGCCACCTAGATTACTTGAGAGTGTTTCATTGTATGTGGACCAGACAGCTGATTGTGCACAATGGCTACTTGATCTGTGAGCCCAATAGATGACTGAACGAGGTCACCTGTATCATTCTTCCAAGCTGTAAGGAGAGCTTTTTGAACCACATGCTGGGTAGAGATGTATGGTCAAATGGTCACCTGTAATGGTCCGGTGTATATTTTCCAGGATCTATGATGCATAGCAAAATAAATGCTCCAATCACTCTTCGTGGGCCCTGGTGTATACATTAAAAATATTCCATATGAAGCAGCCCCAAATACAATGCTCTGCTGTTAGCTTCACTAGTAACTTTGTCTTGTCTTTAAGATCTGTGTTCCTCTCTTTGTGGCAGTGTCTGCACCTAGGGGACGTTTCTTCATGTACAGGAAAAGGTAGCGTACAAAGAGTTTGGTTCTGACTGCAGATGGCTACTTATAGTGGACAGTATTGTCCATTAGCAGCATGACAGTTGTTGGGGCCACTACTTATGTACTCCATAATATTTTTGTTCCCCTTTTCATTACCATGTCTGCCACAGGTTTTTAAAATTTTCATTTGTGTGAGTCACCTGTGTTATGATAACCTTGTGTATTGCAGCTACACTGCTGGAACGAATGCCCGTTTCCTCCAGGGGAGCAGTTTGCTAGGACTGTTGTACTAACAACCTTGTGATTATTACTAATAATTTTGAAGTTTATTGAAGTTTCTTTTCACGCTACCATTTTTTACTACAAGTGGGAACTCACATGATCAAAGGCTCTTTTGTTTAAAAAAAAAAATACTAGTCCAGAAACTAGTCTGGGAGATGGCTTCTAGTCTAGTCTTCTCCCTGACATGTCAATTTGCTATGTATGTGAACCTTTTCTGGAGGGGTAGTATTCCATCATGTACAGTTTGGATGTTGGACATCTTTATGAACATCTTGAGAACTTGGTCCTGATGATCAGTCTTTGGGTATACAGTACTCTTATCAGGAGATGCTTTATACTGATGAAAGGCCTAAACAGTTTAATGCAGGGTGGATAAAAATCGATGATTTAAAAAAAAATCAGATTTTTAAAAAAAATTTAAATAAGTTTTTTTATTTAAATCGAGTTTTTTTTTATTTTTATCAAATTTATTTTAATAAAATGCTTTTGGAGTAAAAGTCTATCTAAAGATAGTTTTCTGTTTAAGATACATTAGTAATTTAGTTTATTCAGCATAAAATGGAGCTTAGTTATGTCGCATGAGGCTGTATATTCTGAATATTTACATTTTTGGTAAACTCATTCAATGAATCCAAGCTCTGCAAGCTGAGATAACATGCACTGCATTGATGCATGCACACAATTTCACAGTAACCATGAGATAAATCATTAAACAAAACATGTTTAAGCAAATACAAGAATATGTAATATAATGTTATTGTTTTAATTAAATAAAAGAATTTGAGTAGTTCTTTAACTATGTGTGATTCACCTATTAACCTAAAATCGGCTCTGGTATCACTGTTGTACTAACCTGACAGCTGATTATTCTAAATAGGAAACCTTCATTTTGTTTGCAAATAGTAATATTAAAGATTCTAACTACCAGCAAGAATGAGTCCTTGCATTTATAGAGCACCTGTCATTTCAGATCCATCATGGCAGTGCCTGTTAGCGGGCATCCACTCACCTGCTGCCCCCCACGTCCCTCACGTTGTTGTGTCATTGCCGCATCACTTCTGTACCATTAAAGTGTTTTTAGAAAAGACTGAAAAATGATGCAACTTGGCACCTGAAAAGTAATTTATATCTGCTTCTTTGCTTATTTATCCCCCCTGTTTATGAAATAAAATATTTTATATTGGTTTAGAATTGTGATTTTTTTTTCCCTGCATAACCAACTTGGACATAAGACTGTCTACCTTGGTCTGTCAAGTATGTGTTGGGTCCAAGGAATATGAACCATTAGACTTGCTTGTTCTTGGTTTTTTAAATACATTAGTAGTTATTCTCCAATTTTCCTGCCAGATGGCAGTTGGGCAGCAGAATCCTAAACCAGCTACCACTGGTGAGCCATGTGCATATACTGTTGCAAACGTGTCATAAGGCATGTTGCAGCCGTGCGAAAGCGTTGTTGTGCCAATGGTAAGGCTGGCGCCAGCCTGCCACCACTGGTTGAAGGCCTGTGTCCACTGGAACAGGTGGGCACTGGCCAGTGGGGGGAGGGCAGAATGGAGGCAGGGGAGGCATTATGGGGAAGGAGAGGGGGTAAAGCAGGCCTGGGAGGGGGTGGGAACTGTGGCTGTGGCTACTTTCCTATCCTTTCCCCCTACCTGGGCTTGGAAGCCCAACATGGGATGGCTCAGATTTGCACCAGCAATATTGCTGGCACACATCCAAATAGCCCCATTGTGGCTTCTGGAGCTTTATCTGGTATAAAGGGACAAATGACCCTTACCCTGAGGAGACCTCCAGTAGCCTCTAGTCCTGTGCTGGATGCCATGGAGGCTGCACTGGCATCATTGTATTGCAGCATGCGGCTTTTGTTAGGATTGGGCTATTGATGTCGCATTGCACATTTCACTATTCCGCATAGTCACTTGACTATTGTGTAAATCTCATTTCACTGCAGTCCTTTCCTTTCTTCTTGTTCTAATGCATATATGCAACATGGTTAATATCAGTGCAGTGTGATTCATTTGCTCAGTAATTAGCTCATTGGTTTTTGGAAAACTTTAGCAAACTGATTGTGTTGAGCTTTGTTTCATTTTTGATGTGATGCCATTCTGTGTTCTTATGTAGAACTCCTTGCCACAAGATGTTGTGGTGGTACCTGCCCTAGTTTCAAGCCTGTCCAGGCTTGACTTGAGATTGCCTACTGAGGCTTGATGGCATCCAGCCAAAGGAGAGTACCACACTGTGAAGGCTACATCTGGAACTGAGGATTGGTGGATCACAAGAATGCTATATATTTGTAAAAATCCCGTTGGAAAAAAAAATGGTGGTTTAGACTAGCCTGCTATTGTAAGCCGCCTTGGGCATTTGCTTCAGCATGGGAAAGGCTTCAAATAAATAAATAGTTGCTTTTAAAATGGGTTTGGGCAAATTTATGGAGAAAAAGTCCGTCACAGGTTATAACTAAGCCATAATGACACTAGATCAGCAATTTTCAACCTTTTCTATCTCACAGCACATTTACAAGGCATTAAAATTGTCAAGGCACACCATCAGTTTGACAATTGACAAGGCACGCCGAAGCCTTTATTCCCCAATATCCCTACTAATAAATGATCCTCCTCCAAACTCCCATGGCACACCTGCAGACCATTTGTGGCAAACTGGTTGAAAATTGCTGCACTAGAGGTTTCCTTGAGATTTTAAAGGTAGCCTGTCTCTAAATGACAGATGCAAGGGAGTGGCAACAGGAAGGATACAGGTATCTTGTTGTCTTGTGCTCCTAGAGGCATCTGGTTGGCCTTTGTAAGATATAGGAAGTTGGACTAGATGGGTTCTTGGCCTGATCCACCAAGGCTTTACTTCTCTTATGTTCTTATATTGGAGCGTATTTTTTTTCCTCAGAAGAAGATGTTTCAGCTGACTTGGAGTGTGTTTAGTTGTATCCTCTGGATCACTGTTTTTATGGGTGTATGCTGTATCTCTGAGATGTCTACACAGGATTTTGATCAAAGGAATTCTTCAGATAGCTTCTATGAACTGTTGCCATTTCTTCTCTTGACATGTGGCATTTAGGCTTCATTTCTTTCCTTCATGCTTTCCTGGGAGAACTAGTCGGATTCAAGTCTAAAGAGCTTACTTCTGAGTAGATGTACCTAGGATTGTGCTGTTCACATCTTAAATTCTATATATTAGTAGGAATGCTATTTTATGTTGAGTTTGTGTTCTGTTCATCTGAAATGCATCGTTCTCTTGGTTTAATAGCTTTTGTTCACCCTATTTCACCCCTGAATTATTCAGCAGCACTCATACCCGCAGAAAGCCTTCAGTTATTGGCAAACAGACTTATAATGGAAATCAATAATATGGAGGTGGGCAAACTCTGGTTGGAAAATGACCCAAGTTAATCAATGTTTGTACCTAGGTAGGTTTTACACCAAACTTGTATGCATAACTAGTCCATGATTGCAGCAACTATGGATGGTTCAGCAGCTCAGAGAGTTCAGGGGTTATAGATCACATGATGATGTGTTCAGACCCCTGGCTTTAATCCGATGAACTACTTCGTTTTCCCACTTCCACAGGATTATATCTTTTGCTTTGTAAAGATCCTGGGAAAGAAAAGACCTGAAACAAATTTGCTGACCCTCGTTGCTGGTCTTCAGATTGCCCATTCTTTGCCTGTTTGCAGTATTCCCCAGTTTGTAGAAGAGAACTTGTATGTGAGCAGAGCTCTATGTAGGCACTGCAGCTTTGCAGAGCTTTGGACCGTGGCTCCAGTGTATCATGCCATTTAATCGAGCTCACTTTTCATAGATTTCAGATGGCGCTGTGTCAGTAGTCATCACTGAACTATTGCTAGCCATTTTCGAATAGCTGCAGTACTTACAGTATTTTCCTCTGTATTGATTAACACTTAGGAACATAGGAACAGCTTTGCCAGATCAGGCCAAGACCCATCTAGTCCAGCTTTCTGTATCTCACAGTGGCCCACCAGATGCCTCGGAGAACACGAGACAACTAGATACTTGCATCTTGTTGCCACTCCCCTGCATCTGGCTTTCTGAGTAACCTATTACCCTCGCATCCCCACCCCACACCCAGGGAAGACACCAGACTGTAAGTTGGATTTAGCTTTATTAAACATGAGTAAACATTTTTTAATAATATGAAACCTACTAGACACACTATCCTACTAGACACACTGTCCTTCACTCATTCATCTGGGATAGGCGAAAAAACTGCCATCCACGGCCAGTTCGGATGACAGAAAAAAATCCTACCTGCCCCTTTTAATGAGCAACCAGCTAATCTCAGACTGTACATACCCATCGTGACTTGTAACCTGTGATGGAGTTTTACTCCATAAATCTATCCAGTCTCCTTTTAAAAGCATCTCGGCCAGATGCCATCACCACATCCTACGGCAAGGAGTTCCACAGACTAATTACATGCTGAGTAAAGCAATATTTTCTTTTATTTGTTCTTATTCTCCTGAGTATTTATTTTCTTACTCTCCTGAGTACGTACTTACTAAATAAAATAAATACTTATTTAGTGGATGTCCCCCGGTTCTGATGTGTGAGAGGGAAAAGAGCTTTTCCCTATCCACTCATTCCATCCCCTGCATAATTTTATACATCTCAATCATATCCCCCCTCAAGTGGCTTTTTTCTAGATTGAAGAGCCCCATAACCTTTCCTCATAAGGGAGATGCCCCCCAGCCCAGTAATCATTTTGGTTGCTTTCTTCTGCACATTTTTTAGTTCTACTATTTCCTTTTTGTGATGTGATGACCAGAACTGTACGTAATACTCCGGATGCAGCCTTACCATTGATTTGTACAATGGCAATACAATATTGGCTGTTCTATTCTCAATCCCCTTTTTAATTATCTCAGGAATGGAATTGGCCTTCTTGCTGCTGCCGCCCACTAGGTCGACACTTTCATTGAGCTATCCACCAGTACCTCAAGATCTCTCTCCTGATTTGTCACAGACGGCTCAGAACCAATTAGCCTATATGTGAAGTTTTGATTTTTTGCCCCAATATGCATTTACACTTACACTGAAACACATCTGCCATTTTGCTGCCCATTCTCCCAAATTGGAGAGATCCTTCTGGAGTTCTTCACTATCCCTTCTGGTCTTCACCACCCTGAAACGTTTGGTGTCATCTGTAAACTTGGCCACCTCACTACTTAGTCCTGACTCCAGGACTATAAACAAGTTGAAAAGTACCGGTTCCAGGACAGATCCTTGGGGCTTTTCACCTCTCCACTGTGAAAATTCCCCATTAATACCCACTCTCTGTTTCCTGGTACCTATTAACAAGAGCTTTCTTTAAAGTTGCTGGGTTGCTATAGTATTACCTTATTCAGGAATTAAATTTTGCAGCACACCTAGAAAGTATGTACTACCAAATTCCAAAGGAGGATTTAGTTATGACCCATCTATTTGAAGACGTGCTCACTGGGTTTGTAGCTCAAGGACAATTCTTATGTCTTGTTTCTAGCTCAGGCTCTTGAGCCCTTCTGGTGTGTTGCTTATTTTCATGTGTGGACTCTGAAACTGTTCCATCGTTCTGAAGCCATTGCATCATTCTGTGTGGTGTAATTTGAAAACTTATGGCAGTTGGACGAAGGTGGATTAAATTGTTTTAAGGTTTGTTAAACCTTAAAATTAAAAGTTGTTTTAATTTTAAGAATTCAGATGTTAGGTTCTCCAAAGTTCTGCTAAGCACTTGACTCCAATTGAGCAGCGGGGCCAGGCAGATAAGTGAATAGCTGTGACACTCCTGCCTGTAACATCTGCACTGTGACATCAGAGCGGGTCAGACACTGGGATTAGGAGAAGCAGATCTGGCAGAGAGGTTGGTGTCATGCTGGCAAGAGCTGAGAAGGATGAATTGGAGACAACAGAGCTGTGAAGAAGTAGGTGTGACAATAATAACTCCTCTGCCAATGGACCCTTTGCTAAGTGTAGCTAGTTTCCTTTGTTGAATATTTTAAGGTTACAGTGTGTTGCTGTTCCTTCACATGATGGATAGTACTTTCAGAAGTGAGAAAGCCACTTTTTCTTTTAAGGTCTAAGGGGGAGACCATGTTACCTAGGAAGGCAAGACTGGACTGGATTTGGTGCAGAGTCTTTCTGTGAGGTTCATGGTATCATGGACTACCTCTTCCCAGGGATGAGAACCCGAGTCTGAGTCTCAGAAACATGTGTTTTTTGCTGACTCATGTAGACTCAAGTCATGTGTGCCAAGGACTCGGGCATTGACTCTATGAACCTGAAAACCCACAAATCTGGGTGTGCTTGCTTACTTTTTTATGGCCTGAAAGACCTCGTGGGGCCATTGGAAGCTGGCAGTTCCAGTCAGGAAAGCGTTAATGCTTTGCATCCAGTGGGAGGCAGGGAGAGGGATGGAGGCAGGAGCAGCTTCTCTTGACCATCCCTGAAGGAACAAATGATCATTGGATGAAGGATGAGCAGTCTGGCCTTAAGATTGGCTGGAGAAGCCCAGGGAGGCAGGGAAGCCAAGAGGTAGTTCCTAGTGATCATGCATTGCTTTCCCAACCTCATGGCTCCCACAGGTTCCGTTACTTGGGAGGAGGAAGCCTCATTGCTGGTGCAAATGGGATTACTTCTGAGTAGAACTGGAAAGGATTGAGTTGTACTGGTAAGCTTCCCAGCTCAGCCGCTGTGTGTGACCCTGCTCCCGCTTGCTGCTTCTGTCCCCATTCTCATGCTGTCCATCCCACCCCCCCGCCTTTCCCAGTCCCTTTTGGTCTGTGCCCAGGTGTGCCTGCTTCACAAAAGCCCCTGACTTGAGTCAAAATGACTCAGGTCAGGAATGGGCTCACCATGGGCACACACCAGGACTTGTGCCTGAGTGAAGTCATGGGGATGGAGACTCGAGACTCAACTCAAACTCAAAGACAGTATAGAAATCCCTAAATAAATAAGTGCAATTTCATTATTTTATTTAAAAACACACCTCATTTGCCTGTGTAGCTGCTGAAACAGCAATTTTATGTCATATCTGTGATTATCCTTTTTCAAAATGTGGCTGTGTGACAGTATGGTGGAGAAACTAGGAAGAGTTTCCAACTCATTCCTTTGATAAACTGGCAAGCTGAACACTGCCTTGTGGTGATTTTTCAACTGGCAAGAGGTTGCCAGCGAGACATTTGGAGGTGAGAGTATTGCTAATAGTTTCTCAGTAGACCATAAAAGTGAACATCTGCGCTGACACATTTTATCTTCAGGACGTCATTTGACCCAGGTTTTGAGTCCAGAGCCTGTTTTTGGTTCCACTATGAAAATTATGGAATCTGTAGAGTTTTTCTACACAGCAATTCTGTCTGAGTAGGAAATCCAATTTGTGTGATTGGGCCTAACTGTGTGGTTGAAAGAACATAAAAAGTTTATTTTTTGGGTGGCCAATGAACACCTTTCCTTTTTGTAGATAAAATTTCAGATAAGCAACTATTCTCCAACTTTTGTTTGAAATCCAAACCACCTCCTTAGGCACTGTATATGCCAACCAGGCTTGCAATGTCTGGTTAATGAATTGATTAGAATTGATTCTCAAATGTTTTAGACCAGGGCCCACTTTTTAGAATGGCACTTGTGTTGGGACCAGGCCTAGGCCCTCCCTTCAGAATGAATGGAAACGCATTGACTCCAGTGAGCGGGCTTAGCGGCCATGACAGTATGTCCAAAACATTGCTCATTCCAATGATTTCCAATGGGTTTTCGCATGATGTTTAGCGCTTAATCGTTTACTCCTGAAGTAAAAACTTACCAAAATAACAACGTGTGATCGTGGAGAAACGTCATTGGTAACCATATTATGAGTTAATATGCAATTCCAAGGTTTAATTCCGCGTAATTATATTACTGAACACACCGGACGAAATGCTGTCTATTTTAACTCAGATTGCACTGTTTTGACAGACTTATTTTTTGAAATCTACACATGCAGGAATAAAACGGCCATGCCCCATTAAAAAAATGTCTGTTAATGTTCAGAATTTCGAAAATATTACCCGTCGTTTTATTGAGCCGATGTAATGTGAATACATGAATCTTTCCGCGGAAATTAAATCCCATTTTTCGTCCAGCGATTCGCACACCTGTATGCAGAACACGCAGGCATGCTTAAAGAGGTTAAGATTAACTTTTACACGCGCGCCGTGCGAGCGAGAGAGCCCCTCCGGCGGCAATCCTCCTCCTTCGAGGCGCTGATCTGAGTCAGCCATTTTAGTAATTCCATGGCTTCAAGTCTGTGACGACATGGCGCATCCAGCTATCCAACATCCTTGGTTGGGACCCACTGGAAGGGATGTCATTAACCCAGAAGTGATGTCATAGCCAGAAGTGACATCAAGTAGGAAGTACCGTCATTGTGACATAATAAAATGACACTCCTGGAATGCAAGCTGGCATTCTTGGACTGCAGCTATTGCAAACAAAATGTTAAAAAACCCTCTCTTGAAAATTCAAACTGTTAACACTCACAAAAGGAATATAGGAAGAGTAACGTCTGCAGCTTCCAAGATGGCTGCTCCCAGCTCTCTGCAACTCACCAGCAACAGTTGACACTGGGGTTAGATTGACAAAACGGTTTGATTAAAAAGTTGCTTCCTGATTTACTCAGGCAGAAGATTTTTTTTTTTTTTTTTTGTAAATACAAGTTCTTTAAAAAACTGCAGGCAGTAGGAGCCCTCTGAGAGGAGGCATACCTTCTGGTATGTCTTCTACAGGATGATGCCTATTGCAGAGTGGGAACTCGGCACTCCATGCTAGCAAGTGCCATCTCAGAGGCATAAAGCTCTGCACCAGTGCCTGGGACAGCAATGTCACAACATCACATAGTGTCGTGGCGTCACTCCTGGTTCTCCCTGGAAGGAGTGATTGCTGCAGCAGCTTTGTGGCCCCCCATTCCTTCTCCCGTGGAGACTCCCCTTTAAAGGAGAAAGAAGAAGGGCATGAAGCTGCCAGTGCCGCCTCCATTTGCGTAACTAGGGCAGAGCATGAGGGGCGGTCATCTGCTCCCTCCTTTGCATGGCACCCAGGGCACATGCCCTCAGGCTCACCCCTAGTTACGCTTCTGCCATTGTATTTTCACATGTCTGAGAGAAAAGGTGGAATACGACTGCTGAAGCTCTGTGTGATGGAAGAAAGTCTGCACCAGTGTCCTCCTTTCTTTCTTCTTGAAAGAGCTGGCACTAGGGTTTTCCAAACCTGAGGCTAAGGGGCTTCAGCTTACATTTTTAAGGTAATCATGACTTGTTCCTGTTCCTCGGAATAGAAGAGTTGCCTGCAATCAGATTTAATAAGTAACATGTAAATAATTTATGGACTTTTAGGTTTTAGTTTAGTTTCTAGTTGCATGTCAAACCCTCACATGTGCATTTATTACATGCACGCACACATGCGTGCATAGTGTGTGTATGTGATGGAGTCTGTTTCTAAAGGGCAGGTTGCTGTTGGAAGCGGGAGCTCAGAGTTATGAATTGTTTGTTTTCAAATTGTCGTCCTGTATCAAGATGCCCAAGTGTAGTTTTACAGTTTGTGTGAACAGACTGACCTTCTGTGTCCTTGCATGCTGTTGCAAATGGTAAATGTAAATGATTGTCATTTTCACATGTTCACTGCAGAATAATGATGTAGAGCCTCTTGATAGACTCTGTTTTGTTCCTGCACCAGAAGGGTAAAACATTTTAGCTTTATTTGCAGAGCACCTGCAGTGTTCTGGAAGTCCTGGCTCCAGTCACACCTAATCTCTTGCTTTTGTGTGCACTGAATTCGTGCTCAAAAAGAGCCTGAGTAGTTTCTCCTGATTAATCAAGTGTAGCAGTTTTTATCTCATTACCTGGTGCAAAGCAAAGGTGTGATAGAGAAAACAACATTTTTGTTGCAGGTTTGGCTAGTGTGTGGTTCCATTTAAGTTTAACTGGCATTTTTTCAATAGAAGCAGACTTTCAGAGTTACTTGATATGCTAATAATGTGAGATTTTCTTTTTTTCAAAGCTGTGCATTTGATATTGGTAATTCTGCCCTTGTGCATTGTAGATGTATCCATTCAGTTGGAAATCCTTGGTTTTTTCAACTAATTCACATTGCAGTCTATGAAAATAACTTTATTTGAACCTTATTCTGCTAGACTTCTGTATTTATATGCTGCTTTTCTAACAAAGAACTCATACATTTGCATTTAGGCCTCTCGACAATCTTGTGAAATAGAAAAGGTTGAGAGACCAGGCAACATGCTGAGGGTGGGATCTGAACCTGAATTTCCCATGTTCACACCCAGCACACTATTGTGCCAGGCAGGCTCTGTTAAAGGGGCAGTTTTGATTCCACATTCCTTTGGCAACTTGAGAAAATTCTGGAATACAATATTTACCTAGCTCAAGGGCCTCTAAACTATGGCCTGAGGGCTGGATCTGGCAACCAGGGAAAGCCCTGTCCCGAGCGCTGCGTTGCGTAGCTGCTGCATTTTCCAGCCAATTGACTGGCAGGGACGTTCTGGGTAGTTGCGTCTATGCCTGGGCATCCCAGAAGGCTGTACAGCAGGACACTGAGCATAGACATGAATGCCTAGAGTGTCCCTGCTAGCCGATAGGCTGGAAAATGGAAAATGGAGTGGCAGCGCAACGGAACGGATCTGCACCACTCACGATGGGGAATGCTTTCCCTGCCTACAGCTGTCTGTGGTTTGGAGGCAGCTTCTCTAGCTGTATCCAGATCTCAGTAGATAAAGAACAGGAATTTCCCTCACAAAATAATATTCAGTTGCTGAATAAATGTGAAGAATGAAAGCGGTATTATGTGTTTTTATTCTAAGCTCTCATTTCCGTTCCAAGTTTTTAATGCTTTAAAAGTATACTATGTAGGTAATATAGGTAATGCAGCCACTGTGTTATTTCTATTTAGAAAAGTAATACATTTTAATTTGAACCAAAATGCAGTTTTTTATGTTTTTGTTTAGATATTTTTACACCAAAAGGCGGTGTTTTGTGTTTTTATGTGTTTTTAACAAAAACGAATACCCCTAATGATAACCAAAGCCAAACTGCAATACTGTACAGGATAGTACAGGGATGTGGTGGCGCAGTGGGTTAAACCGTTGAGCTGCAAGCTTGTTGACTGGAGGGTTGGCAATTCGAGACTGCGCAACGGAGTGAGATCCCGTTGCTTGTCCCAGCTCCTGCCAACCTAGCAGTTTGAAAGCACGTAAAAATGTGAGTAGATTAATAGGTACCACTTCGGTGGGAAGGTAATGGTGTTCTGTGCGCCTCGGTGTATAATCATGCTGGCCACATGACCACAGACGCTTGTCCTAGGACAGACGCCGGCTCTTGGGCTTAGAAATGGAGATGAGCACCGTCCCTACAGTCGGTCACGACTAGACCTTTTGGTCTTGGGGAAACCTTTACATTTTTACAGGAGAGTACAATCTGATGGTGCATTTCATCATTACTTCTCTCTCTCTTCTGCTCTCTGTAAAATCGGTAATCGATGTGATGCTTGAGATCTGTTATAAAGTGCCAGCACTGCCAAAACACTTGATTGCATGTTTCTGCCAAGTAGTACACAATAAGCATTTTTGCATATCAATATGAGTTTTGATGATTACTTTTTTTTTTTCTTCCCAACATTGCCAAGGAGGGAACTTTTTTTCCTAGGTTCATCCTCAATCCCTTGCATTAAATGGAAAATACAAGAGAAAATGGATGGGGAGGGAAACATTACCCACACAATTCAAAACTCTGGTGTTGGACTCTGGGCGCTCTGGAAGATTCCATTTCTGTATTTTCTAGGGAGGGGGAAGTATGACTGGATCCTGAACATTAACATTAACAACTGTACAGTATGTAAAGAGAAAGTGGAGGTCTAAAGGAATCTTGAATCTTAACTTGAGAGAATGATATGGTTTTTATTACTGAGGATATGCTTTTCATGGCTATCTGGTGACTCTGATAGTCTCATTCTTTCCTAGTGTTTCACAGTGAACACCTGGCAGCTTGTGTCGCTATCGTTTAGTAACTGCTGTGTACATCCCATTATGTCACGTACTAATCTGTATGTTAAGAGTTCATTATTTTCTGTTACAGCAAAAATTGTACTTATTTTCAAAAGCAGAAAACATTTCTCTCTTGACGAAAGGAGGTGTTTCTTATAGGGGCCCATTTTTGAGAAGGTGTAGAAGTGGTGACCAACGTTTGAACTCTTTTCCCTCCAAAGTGGCCTGCCCATAGGTGCAATAGTTTGGAGCTGCCATTTTCCCTTCCCTTCTTTCATCTTTGCCATATATTGCTGTCCTATGAGCTAGATTTGGCCCAGGGGCCTCTAGCTGTTGAACTAAATGTTTGATGCAACATAATGACCATCTCTAGCTCTTACACTCTGTCTTGACTCACCTAGAATCTGAACCTGGAAGCTTAGTTTGAGTCAAAGTAGTTTTCTAAACTTCTTAGGGGTAATGGATGAAATAAATTATTTTTTTTTTAAAAAATTATCGTTTTGTTGTCAGAGCAGCTTGCAGCATGGCTTTCTACAGATATGAAACCATTTTTATAGCACAATCCTATGCATGTCTGCTCAGAAGTAAGACCCATTGAGTCCAATGAGACATACTTCCAGATCAAGTCTACCACATGCTTAGGCAACGTTCAAATTTAATTTTAACCTTTTAAAAGACCAATTCAGCAGTACATCAAACCACCTACATCACAGTTATTTAGCTTTTGTAACATACATATGCTCTAGAGATCCATGGTTGGGCAGCAAAGTGTGATATAAATACTTTAATTTAAAACAATATATTCTAATAGGTATAGTATATGTTGCTCCATGAGGGATGTTACATTTTGACAATTGTACACTAAGTCTACCAGACCTGCTTTTCCTGCATGTAGTCCTCACTAAAGCAGCTGATTATGGCCCTTTGTTTTATGTAGAAGGATGTCTTTATCAGTTCTGGCTGTTAACTTTCTCTCCTCTTTGGAGGGAGGAAGCAATAGAAATGGAAGACCATTCTGATGAAGGTGTTTGATGGAAACCAGATTGTTCCTGGCCTAAACCTACAAACTGCGATCGTTAACTGGTTGAATTCTGCCTGTAGGATCATAAGAACATAAGAAAAGCCTTGCTGGATCAGGCCAAGGGCCCATGTAGTCCAGCTTCCTGTATCTCACAGTGGCCCACCAGCTGTCTCAGGGAGCACACAAGATAACCAGATTCTTGTATCTCGCTGCCACTCCCCTGCATCTAGCATTCTAAAGTAGCCTATTATCCTTGCACTACCCCCAAGGAAGACACCAGAATGTGGTTGGGTTTAACTTTATTGAGCACAAATGTAAATCATGAAACCTACTGAACACCCGTCCCTCCCTCCAGATCTGGGGTATCATCTCTGGAAAGGGTGCAGAGGGCATCCTGTCAGTGTGTATTGCCAAGTTTGAATATCTGCAGGGATTGACTTTCACACACAAGCCTGAAACAACAAATTTCTCCTTTGTATTGGTTCTCATATAAGGTATAATCAACTGATAACTTCATTTCATTTCCCACTTGAATGAATAAGTAGCACTGTCTACCCATTTCCAATGACTGTGTGGTCTAATACAGCTCTTTTTAAATAATGAAATGTGGGATTCTTGAGCCTTTTTTATTTCATTTGTCCTCTAGTCAGTAGGATACAGAACCTGAACAGGAAGAAAGTGAATTTCTGTTTCTTCAGCCTGATTGCTATTTGTAATCTGTAGCATTATACGGTTTGTTCTTTGTGGGGAGATGGCATGCTTTCATGCATGTCGTTGCAGACCAGAGGGTTTGTGTTGTGAGTTGTGAGTTTTTGCTAATACGAATTTAAATATGTACAGTGGAACAATTAATTGCTTCATTTGAGAGCTAGATATCAAAATTCATAACATGACATTGATTCATTTTTCCTTTCTTCCTGGTCATCGTTAATCTCAGAGCATATTTATAAGATGGATGCTTATTTTTATGCTACAGTTCTTTTTAAAGGACCATATACATTAACTTCTTGCCCTAGTCCAGTGGTTCCCAAAGTGTGGCTGCCAACCTAGCAGTTCGAAAGCACCTAAATGCGAGTAGATAAATAGGGACCACTTCGGTGGGAAAGGAACGGCGTTTCGTGTGCTATGGCGTATAGTCATGCTGGCCACATGACCACGGAAGCTTGTCCTCTGACAAAAACGTTGGTTCTACAGGCTTTGAAACAGAGATGAGCACTGCCCCCCACAGTCGGTCACGACTAGATCATTCGGTCGTGGGGAAACATTTACCTTTATGGCATATAAGGAATATAGTCTTCCATTACTACAGTTAGCTTTGTTATTTATTTTTCCATTTCAGGGTTGATGTCTTGGTGTATGAAGGGATAACAACAATATCTAATATCTAAATCTTTTAAGCCTTTTCCCTCTCATCTCTATTACAGATATAGAGTTCATTGGCTATTAACTTAGCCAAACTTCCACTTAACAGGCTGGTCCTTTAGTTTCACTCTGCTGGGCACCGATGTTGTCAGCCCTGTGCTACATTGTGTGTAGTTGGGATCCTATGCTCTTCTACAAGTGTGGCCACTGAAACAAACGTTCACATAACACTGACAGACATTCCCACACTGTCTGGGAGCAGCGAGAGTGAGGTTTACCACGCATTAGTCATGCATAGAAGACACCAATTAATATGTGGAAAAGGATAGAATGGCAGAATTGTGAAACCATCTCTCATTCCTCTCATACACAAGTGGGCTGACAGAAACATGTCATAGGGTCTCCCATGATGACCTAGTCATCGGAAGGCCTGCATAGGTGATAGGCCCCTTGGAAGAAGTGTTCAAACCTTGCTGAAGTTCCAAGGCATTCTCATAGGCAATGTTTAGGGCACTTCACAACTGCGGCTGCAGTCCTATCTATGCTTACCTGAGAGTAAGCTCCATTCATTCATTCATTCATTCATTCAAATAGTATGTATATACCACTTTTCAACACAAAGTTCACAAAGCGATTTACAGGCAAATAGTAATATAGTTAAATGACTCCCTGTCCCAAAGGGCTCACAATCTAAAAATATGCAAAACGCCACCAGCAACAGCTACTAGAAAAGAAATTGTGCAGGGGTGAAGAGGGATAGTTACTCTCCCCCTGCTAAATATAAGAGGAACACCACTTTAAAAGTGCCTCTTGCCCAGTTAGCAGGGGTTGGCTATAATGAAACTTTCTTCTGAATAGACATGCATAGGATTGGCTGACATTTACAGTCGTGTCTCTGTGAGGGGAGCAAGTTCCTCCCCCCACCCAAAAAAACACACCCCTTTGCTTTTTTTTCTTCTCCTTAGTGCAAAGTGCCTCTTCAGCAAAGCTCCTTCTTGCATGCTGGTCATGCTGTGGATGGGGGAGCAGGCTGACGTTGCTCAGTGCTGCATGTCTTGATATATGAGATCTCAGCTCCTTTGCTGAAGAGGTTATGGAGTTCCTGGTGCTGTGCCATGAATGGCTGCTGAATTAGTTGGAAAGCTATCCTTGGATTTGACTACGAAGGGGAAGGGGGAAGAAGGGTGCTGTGGGTTGGTGCACTCCATTTAATTCCAATGTGAATGTCTTTACTTAGTGTCATATCTTTTGCATGTGCATAACATTTTACTGTTGTTCAGCATTGGACCACCCAGCAACAAGCATGGGTCTGTTATTGGTTAGAAAAGGTTTAATTCACAACATAGTTGGTGGGTTTAAAAAAAAAAATAGTCTGGGTTAATTTATTTTTATCTCCCCGTGGTTTGTTGAACTCTTGCTCCAGTCCTTGGCTAGCTGCTATTGGATAGGCTTTTGAGGATTTTTCTCCATACCTGGGAGGGAGGCTTTTGAGGATGGCCTCTCTTTGCATGGCTTTGTTCTTGTAATGGCAACGGCAAAGTTTGGTTCTAGCCAAAAGGGAAAGGACTGAGACTCTGGCACCAGAAATTCTCTTTACACCCACAGTTTCTGCAACTTGCAAAACCATCAGGGAAGTGGTGTAATGGTGATTATGAAACTGAGGGTGCAATCCTAACCTGGAGTTAGGCCGGCACAGTTAGGCCAGCAAAGTTTGGTCAGCCCAAGGGACACGGTAAAGTATGTTTGGACCGCTCTTGGAGTCAGAGAGGCCAGCACGCAGATATGTGCCATTCTTCCTGTCTCCGAGAATGGTCCAAACACGTTTCACACTGGCCCTGGTACCAGCCAAACTTTGCTCCTAACTCCAGGTTAGAATTGCATCCTGAATCAAGTAGGATTTTAGAACTGGTAAACTCCATGTGCTTGTTTCCAGAATTGGTATCATGTTGGGGAAATATTTGCATTGCATCAAAATCAGTGCGCCTGGAAGAAGGGCGATCATTCCCAAGTATGTCGGGCTCCTAGATGGATGTACCAGTCGCAATAAATCATCACAATAAAGTTCCTTGGAGTTTTCCTTTTCCTCTCCTCCCCCCCCCCCACTTATTACCACACTTGCAGTGTTCAACGAATGGATGCTTTTTGTGGTGTTAAAATGTGGGTGTGCATTTGAAAAGGTAGAAGAGCCTTCTTGCTCATTAAAACAGTCCTAAGACAGGTTCTTAAATGGTTGGTCAGAGCAAATGCGATATTGAATTCTGTAGCAAAACGCTCTGCTTGTACAAATATGGGCACTCATGCATAAGACAGTCATTTTAATCTTAGGAGTATGCCTGTGAGTCAGGTTAGCAGCCATCCTAAGGGCAAGTGATTGCTTGGAGAAAAGGGTGAAATCTCATACTTCTGGGTGTGTTCCAAAAGCATCAAAGGAACACCGGAAGAACAGGTGTCTAAACCTCATCTGACTGTGTTGCAAAAAAATGCAAATGTTCCATAGGCATAGCTTTTTTCTTTTTCAAATATAAACATAAAACCTATCTGGGATAGTGATCTGAAAATAGAAAAGCAAAGCGTATGTGAATAAGCTATGCTAAGTAAGGGCCTCTAATAGCGCAGTCCTAACTTGCCCTGGAATAGGCAGGCTGGCTCACCTGTGCTGCATCCTAACCATGTTAGGAGGAAGCAGCAGCTCAGATACGTTCCCCTTGCCGTTGGGTAAGCCCCAGCCAGCCCTATTGGGCTGCTGAGATCTGCACCTGCAAAATAGCAGGCACAAGTCCACGCAGCCAGATGTGGCCTGAATCAGCAAGCCTGGGGACGGGAGTTATACGGCCCAATGGCAGTGTCTCATCTCTGCCCCTCTCCACCCATGGCACCGCCCTATTACATTGAGTATATATATCTGTGGGATCTCGAAACAAGCATCTGCCACCCAAATGGCAAAATTTATCTGTTGCTGACAGGGTTAACACCAAATCGGGCAATTTTGGGTGTAATCCTATACTGTACATACATACTTTCCTACGAATAGTTTCCCATTGAGCCGAGCGGGATTTGCTTCTGAGCAGACATGCATAGAGTAGGACTGTTCATTTCCTATAGAAGTCTAAAAGTTCAGATCCAGTTCAGATGGGCACTGTGGTGGTGGGTGAAATAGTTCAAAGTTTTCATGGGACAATGAAGAGATTGTAAAAAAGGAAATCTTGGTGCCTGGGGGTGAAGAGCTATTAATATCATGTGTGATACGTCAACTGGGGACTAATTATTTTATGAAAAACAAGTTCATATCTGAGATTGGGTTCCCCCCCCCCCAGTGTTTTCCACAATTGTGGCATTTCCAGGTTTGTTGGAAAAGGAGAACTTGTCATGACGTAGGACTCTTCAATGTCTATGTGCATGACATGAGAGAGTATCTCTACCTCAACTATGCATAAATGTGTGTAAAATATCCTGTAAAAATTCTGGGAAGAGGAAAAATTGATGGATTCTGTAGGTTTCTTTTTCAGACACCTCAGACTATTGTTGCTGCAGTTGTCCTTTGCAGAAGTGTCAAGTTTTTATAGTTTAATTACAGAGGAAAATAACCAACTTGAGTGCCAAGCGGAGGATTTGGGACTTGTGAGAAAATGTTCCAAAGAACTACTCGGCTCAGTTCCAAGAATATACTAGCTTGGTTTGAAAAACAAACCTAAAAAAAAAACCCCAAACCCCCGTGGTGGTTTTGTATTTAAAAAGAAGCATTTCATTTTATATGCAATTTGTATTTGTCAGGTTGTGTTTTCATATTCTGTGAGAACCTATTGAAATGGAAAGATTGAATGGTTTAATATGCTTCAAATGTGGGGGAGGGAGAGGAAACACAAATGAATTTTGGGAGAGATGTGTGGGCTCAGCTTTGGCAGTCCTGGCTCAAGAAGGAAGCAGAAGCACAACTTGTGCATTCCCTCATTTCCTCCCCCTTCCCAGTAAGAACATCCAAAGCCGCTCTTAGTGCTGTGCCCTTATCACCAGTAAAACAAGACAAAGCCAGTTGTGAAGTTTCAGAGAAATTAGGAACAACATGATCAGTGGCATGACATTTTTTTTATTCCATTTTAAGAAAAAAAAATTGAAGATGCCATAAGTGCTTTTCTCTTTGCATATGGCAAAAGAGCAATTTTTTTAAACTGCAGGCCAGGCTAAGCTTGGGCAGCATAGCAGCCACCTGTGGCAATGTACTGGTGCTCTCTGCACAATTATCCCACCGAGGGCGCAATTCTAATTTGGAGTTAGGCCGGCACAAAGGACTTGTACTGGGCCAGGAGTGTCACATACCCACTGTAAAGTGCATTTGGACAACTCCCGGAGTCAGGGAGGATGGCTCACATCCATGTGCTGGCCTCCCTGACTCTAAGAGTGGTGCAATCACACTTTATGGTTCATTTGCAACACTCCTGTCTAACTCCAGGTTAGGATTGCGCCCTGAAAAAGAATAACCTATTAATAACAGAAAAAATTGCATCTGAATTAACATGCACTAGCTTATGCTGTAAGAAGGTGAATTGGTAAGTCCTCATTTTGACTTTGACTGCAGCCTTAAACTCACAGCGCAGTCTTACAGTGCCTGCAGCGCTGGCACAATGGGGTTGAGCCGGCATCGCGCGCCTAGCGCTGATGCAGGGGCGCGGATTGGGTGCGCCCACGCAGTGCACTCCGCTGTGTTGGCTGAAGCCGGCCAGCACGGGGGAAGCGCCATGACAGCGCGCCCCGGGAATTGGCGGGAGGAGGGCGGAATATGGGAGGGACATGGGCAGGTCTTGGATTCAGCCATAAGGCCGAATCCTAGGTCTTTTGGAGAGGCCGCAGGGCCCGATTTGGACCGCCTGGTCTCCTCGGATCTGCGCCTGCTGTTTAGTGGGAACGAATGTTCCCTTGCCGCGGGGAGGCTCCAGCTTCCCAAACCCAGCATTGGATATGGCGCTGGCCAGCCGGCCTTGCCATTTCGGCGCTGGGTTGGATTGCGCCCTCACTCGATGGCTTTAGGCAAACCACTGTCTCTCAGCCCCCATGTGCAATATGTGCTAATGCTGGCCAAATGTACAAGCTGTTTTAAGGTGATATAATGCCTATGAAACACTGTCGAGATATTCGCTAACAGCATTATTTCATGCCAAACCTGTGTTGCCCTACAGACTTCAAGTGGGCTCTGCTGTTTTTTTTGTGTAGTAGCAGCTGCCTCCTTCCTTGTAAAGCTGATGGACCAATCCTAATTGCTACTAGCACTGGTGGAATGCACGTTCCACTGGCACATGCTGTGTCATGAAGGCCAGGTATGCTGGCATGAAGATTGGAGCCTTCCTGCTGGTACGAGGGGCACAAGGATGCTTGTCAGATGAGGCCTATCTGGTGCAGGGGTTGGGGGGGGGAAAGACAGGGAGGGGATGAGTAAGAGGGTGGGTGGTGATGGAGCAGGACATGGATCGGGCTCAGGAGGTTGTTGGCACCAGTGCATCCTGTATCCAAACCCCCTTCTTGGGCCCAATTCACCTGCACAGATCAAGCTGGATGTAGGCCAGCGATATCACTGGCTCAGATTCGAGTTGACTCATAGCGGCTGCTGGGGTTAGGGGCAAGGGGACCATCATCACATGGGAATTTTAGTTAGGAATGTACTATGCAGCATCTTCTCTTGATGAAATTTGCACCTTCTGTATTGCAGAAAAGACGTTCCCACCTGGTCAGGAGTTTACTAATATGTATATTTGAACTTCGGTAAAATATGAAAAATTGAGTTTGTGCAGGCTTACCCATCCATAAACTGGACTTGCTATTCAGATGAGCCATCGTTTGCTTACATATGAAAATGTTATATGATCCTAAATGCTCCTAAAGTAGTCATACTTCATGTGTTTTACACTCTCATATAACGTCATGCTCTATAACTCGGTATCTTATTTCTGTGGCATGGATCAAAGTACCTGCCTGCTCCTGACCCCTTTTACGCTCATGGCTTAGGTAGAGTTTCTCACTCCATATTACAACAGAGCAAAATAAGAACTGACAAAGCTAGCAGTGTCCAGAGTTCTATAGATGTAGGCATGGCTTTTGAAAGAAGCCAATTCATTGATTGGCATTCCTTAAATTACAAATTTGTCACCAAGTATCCGTTTTGTATTGTATAACTCTTCTCTGCAGGTTATACTTCAGAATCAGTTTCGATTGTGAAAAATAAACCTGTGCTCACAAGATTTGTAGAAGTGTAGTATACAGACTCAATATGAGAAACTGAACTGGAAAAGGACTGTCTGATCAGGTTCAGATGCATTCAGTGAACATGGAGCTGAACAGGTAGGGACCATTCTGGTGGCCTTGCATTCTACTTTGTCTTGGCTTAAATAAGAATTGAGACACGTTCACCTGCTTATGAGTAAATGTGCACAATTTCCATTGGGCTCAGTTGATTTTCCTTGTCAGCTATCAGCTTGTCAGTTTTGCAACCCACTAGAAATTGGGTTGCGACCCACAGGTGGGTCCTGACTCATATTTTGGGAACCACTGGCATATACCATACGCCAGATCTGGAAAACCCCTATTGACCCAGATATTCCCCCACAAGGCTTCTTAAGGTTACACTAGCAAAAGAGCTGGTGTAGCTTTGAGCAGTCCCATAGGGGACTATGAAGTGCCTGAGGAGGTCAGTCCCCTTTCTTTACTTACCTTTCCCAGCTGGTCTGGTCCCCAGCCGGCCTGCAGGGTAAAATGGATGCTGTGTCAGTGGCCCTACCCTGTACAGGCTGGCCCAGGTTAGGTCTGGGCTGTAAAAGCCAATGTAGAATTAAGTAGTGGGAGAGGAAAGAGCTCTAATGAAGACATTTCAGATTGATTTTTTTTGTCTTAGTGAGACACAGCTTATGAGGATGCCATGATGACAAAGGGTAAAGGAGGGCACAACTTGTGCCCTCCTCTCTTTTGTCTGTGAGAAGAGTGAATGCTTCTGCTTTTACTGTAAAAGCAAATCACAGTTCTCTGTTATGAATGAAGTTGGAATCGTGGTTTAACTACTAGAGAGGTTTGTTCTAACTCTAGTGTGTCTTCCTCTGTGCTCTGCTGGGGTCACATAACTGCAGGGTTCTGGCAGTTTGCATGTAGACGATACAGCTGTGCAACAATTAAAAGGTTGTTGTTGGCAGAGAGATTTTTTTTTAGTGTTTTTCAGCCATTCAAATTCTGAAAGGGGGAACTAGAGATTCCCTCCTTCTTTATTTTCATGCAAAATTCTTGGATATCTATAGGTGCGTGCTCTTACTGGTAACAAGAAACAGACTGTGCTGGAGCTCTGGTTTTGTACAAAGACAGTAAACCACTTGTGTGGGAAGCTACCATGGCAATATGGCCTGTTGTGCAACCGTGAATGGCTTGACAAGACTGCTTTCTCTCCAGCATGAAAGATTCTTTTGCACATCTATCAGATGTGATGAAATGAATGAGAAGGGTGGCTCTTTCATTGCTACATGCTTGGGTAACTCCTGATTGCATTATGCATTATCACATCATGAGCTGGTTTGGAACCATGCTCCGTTTCAAAGGGGGCTTTCCATTTGGCCTGGGGAGCTGTTGTCTTGAGAAACACAAGTTTAGATAAGTGGAGCAATGCAAATCGAATCTTGACTAAGGGGTGGAAATTTGGATCGAAATCAAAATGACAATTGCACAACAGCCGGGGATGTGGTGTGAAGGTGCTCACTAGGCTGAAGCAGGTAGAGTCTTGTAGCAGGTGAATTTCTTGCGTTCGTTTCCAGGATTGGTATCATTTTAGCGGCAGTATTTGCAGTGCACGGAAGTCAACATGCTAGCCCCAAAGAGGTGATAACTTCAGTTTGATTAAACGTGTTGTCTGGGAATATAGTGGCAGCATGTGATTAGAATAAATTGTCGTAGCACTGGCAGTTGTTCATTTGCGCCGTTTTGAAATTTAGTTGTTTGCTTTACAGTGAAATTAAAATTTCCATCAGGTGCTCTGCCATGCATTAATTCGTTTTGTTTCATTAACTTGTTCAGATATATTTAGGTAGCTGTGGGTTTTGTTGCTAAGTAAATTCCCTGAAGATATTCCTGGATATCCTAGTTTTGATTTTATGTTGTCTTCAGTAGTCAGGATCCATATTTTAGGAGACACCATTATGTGCACATTATGCCACATTAGTTAAGAAGACCCGCTCAAGTGTCAGTTGTGCTCCAGAAAAGCTGCTTGAACTATATATTATTTACCTTCCTTTTCCAGAAAGCTTTTAATGATCTGTGGATGGTGACATGAGTTATTAGTTTACACTGTTGGTTATTTAGACATTGTGTACATCTATATCTTTTTATATGTTTTTAAATATTTATTGGGCATTTACTGCTTCTTGGCTCAGTGTTGGGGGAAATAAACATTTTTAAATACACTAAGAGTAATAGCAGCCTAATGGTAGTATAATATGGGTATCAGTGGCAACTATCATGATTTGAATCTAATATGATGCACATGTAATACAGTATCTGATAATAACCCCTACTAATTGGGCAAAGAGGCAACTTTTAAAAGGGAGTTATATTTAGCAGGGGGAGAGCAACTGTTCCAAATGCCATGTCTTTTCTAGTGGCTGTTGCTGGTATCTATATATATATTTAGAATGTAAGCCCTTTGGGTATGGGGAGCCATTTATTTATTATTTATTGATTATTTTATTATGTAAAGGACTTTGTGAACCACTCCTTTTGAAAAGCATTCCCAATAATAAGCAATAATAATACTTTAATATCTTTAACTCAGTGGGTTAAAATAAAAACGTATAAGGCAGCTTTCTGCGCTTCTCATTTTGTAAAACAAAATTCAAAATCTGTGAAAAAAATAGAACCATTTTCTAACACCTAATTGACTGTGTAAAGACTGTGGCTGTATACTAAACCTGTGCCAATAAAAAGCCTTCTTAACCAAATTGACCTGCCAATAATTCCTTTTTATAATAAGGAAATGGCACACTTTTTTTGTGCAGAGTTAGGATTTCAAGTTGTTGGATTAATACTGTACAGTCTTGTCTTTAACCACTTGCCCAGTTGCCACCGGCAACGTTGAATCCATATTTGGGTGAGTGGCTCTGATGTGGCCTATTCTTTTAAACAAAATCTGGGTTTGGTTTTTTTTGCCGTGCTTCTGAGAGAGCAGTGGCAGCTGGCCACCATTTTTTTCCTTTAGAACGTGCCAGAAAATGGCTCTACAACACAACATGGGATCATTTCCTGTACTTCTTCCCTAAAAAAAAAAAAAAAAAAAAAGAAGTGATGGCAAGAAGCCACAAACCAGGCTCTATGGTTGCTATCAGCACTTCAAGCGCTGATAAAGCTGCCACTGCCACAGGCAAAAAACCCAACTATTTTCAAAATGGATAAAACCCGCAGGGACTGCGGTAGAGCTTCCTGAAGAAGTTGCCATTCCTGCAGAGGTGCAACAACAACAAAAAGTGTTTTTTTTAAAAGCCCCTTACTACCAGTGCTGGGTCCGTCCCCCTCTGCTGGAGAATAGAGGGGCCGTGCAGCCTGGAGTCGCAAATTGGGGCCGCGCAGCCTGGGGACAAGGCTTTGGATGTGGTCCACTGGTAGCCGATCTGCGCCCCCACATCAATGCTACATCCAGGGCGGGATTGCGCCCTGAGAGAGGTTAGGGAAATGATGGCCAGGAACAGGCTTTCTCGGTGGTACCACTGGTACTCTGGAATTCCCTCCTCTTTGAGCTGAGAACAACTCCTTCACTAGGCGAGTTATTTTAATCTTCTGGCGAGGCCTGAAGCTCTTCTTCTTTCAAAGAGCTTTTGCTACCTTGTGATCTCACGAGTTACAATGATTGTAGATAGGTGCACCCTTTTTTTAGCCATTTATTGTCTTTTTACCTTCCCCCCCCCGCTGCTGCTGATTGTTTTTTAATGTGTTTTATTATGTGTATTTTATAGTTTTATGTATCTATGTATTTTTAACTGGGTGTTAGCCACCTTGAGTGCTCTTTGGGGAGAAAGGCGGAATGCAAATCTAATAAATAAAAAACAAATAATGATAATAAGATGAAAAAGGGAGGATATCAGGCGTATCTAGGGAAAATGGCGCCCATGGCAAGGGGCATGGAATTGCGCCCCTATCAAAACTCCTGGATTGCGTCCTTAATTACACAGCACTGTTCCTGCCCTATGCATGTTTGGACAGAACAAAATGAGGAACTGCAGTCCACCAAAAGTCATCAGTGCATTATCAGGCAGCAATGCTGACTATTCCAGACTGAGTACAGGGGAGAAGGACGGAACTTATTGAGAGGGGTTTTTTTTTTTACTCACACAACATGAAAAGCTTAGGAAAGAGACCCAAAATCTGAGTCCAAACTCAGTTCTGAAACTGTTCTTAGTATATAATATAATTAATCAATATACATAACAAATTCAAATATATTATTAAGAAGCATTAATACATTATCAATCTCTATGAAATTCAGCATGCTCCGACCTCATAATATTACGGTTGAGGGAAAATAATATCAACACGAAAATAAAATATGAAAGTTGCTTCACCCAGGCTTGCCATCCACCACATATCCCTAATAAGCCTTGTTTTAATTATGTGCTGAGACAGAACCCAGAATAGTGACTAGGGCCACAATCCTATCCACACTTATCTAGAAGTAAGCCCCATTGACTGCAGTGGGACTTACTTCTGAATAGACATGCACAGGATTGAGCTCTAAGAGACAGTGATATTAATCAGGACTTTCCCCAGTTTGAATCTTCACTTTCTCATTGAATGTGGTATCTTATACCGCACCCCCCCAACACACACACACACACACACACACACACACACACACACACACACGCCATCCCGACAGACTTTTCCAGTTTATAGGCTCAGCTATGAGACTTTCCTCAACAGTGCTTATTAGTTTCAGTGTAGGTCCTTGAAAAAAGTTAGTTTAGAAGCACATTCCCAGTCATGAGTGGTTTGCTGTGCCCCCCAAATGCCCTGAATGCAACTGCAGACACAGGGAGAAGGGGGTGTCCTTTGCACAGCCCCCTTGCATACAGTAGAATGTGTCTCTTGTATTTATAATAGTGGGGATGAAGAGACTGGCACTCATTATTCACTTTTTACAAAATGTATGCAAAACAACAAGAAAACATAAACATTGCCTATGCAGATCAGTCAGCCCAGCAATCTGTCTTGCAGCCCAGTCCTATGCATATTTACTCAGAAGAAAGTCCCACTAGAGTCAATGGGGCTTACTGCCTGGTAAGTGTGGACAGGATTGGAGCCTTGGTGTTACTTAATAAATGTGCCCGTGGCCTGAGATGATGCTGGGGTGTGTGTGTGAAAGGACTCGCTCTTTGCGTGTGTGATGGACTAGGGCAGGGGTAGGCAACCTTAAATACTCTAAGAGCCATTTGGACCCGTTTTCTGGAGAAAAGAAAACCTCGGGAGCCACAAAACCCTTTTGACATCTAAAATGAAGATAATACTGCATAGTTTTTTTACCTTTATGCTATGTATAAAAAAACTATAGGGAGTGGCAACAGGATGCAAGAATTTTGTTGTCTCATGCCTCCCTGGGGCACCTGGTGGGCCGCTGTGAGATACAGGAAGCTGGACTAGATGGGCCTTTGGCCTGATCCAGCAGGGCTCTTCTTATGTTCTTATGAGCGATCGCGGCTGAAAATCGGGTCTCGACATTCGTCATTCGCTGTCTCCAGCTTTCTCTCTCCCCCACCCCCAACCCTGCTGCCAATCCTCCACAGCCTTCCAATCGCGCATAAAAAAAAGAACGGCAGAACAAAAACCTTGCAGGGCAACGCGGCAGATCGCCTGTTTGCAAAGAGCACATGTGACAAGCAGCAGCAGGATGGGAGGGCAGGGCAGACCCCAGAGCCAAGCCGAACAGCTGCCCATGCAACTGCTGCCACTATGGGGTGTGTTGTTGTTTTTTCAAAACGGTGGAGGATTTTTTATTTTTAGGTTTGCAAAAGGGGGATTCCAGGCTCGTGCACAGGAACTTTTGCAACTTGCACGCCATTGATGCAAACAATCCCTCCACGTTGCAGAAAGAGGGACCGGGCAAAAGATCCTGGAAAACGGGCGGGGGACACACACACACAACTGCGAGACCCAGCGCTTTCCGTGCTTGTAAGCGGGAGCTGCCCCAACGCGTGCAAAACCAGGGGCAACTTTGCAACCCAACCGAGAGCGAGCCAGAAAGTTTTCCCCACCGGCTCTCTGCTGCACGCCACCGCCCCCCACCACGCTCCATCCCAGCTCTGCATGCAAAGCAATGCAAACACATGGAACAGTCAACACAAAAAGCCACGCACCCTTCCAGCCGGCGGATCAGCTCTGGAGCTTCGCGGGTTGCCTTCTGCACAAGGTTATCCACGGACCGAGTGGGAGCCCAGCCGCCGCCACTGCCAGCACGCTCTCCCCGCTTCCCGGAGCAGCGTGCAGCGCAGGACTGGTGCTGAGCGGAGAGGCGCTCTCGGTAGCAGCTCCCGGCTCGGGGGGCTCGGAGGGAAGGGGGCGATTCCCAACCTGCAGCCCTGAGCACAGTGCAGCCTACCGGGAGGGAGAGCAAGCCCGCGGTCGCAGCCAATGCTGGGAGCCTCCTTTGCTACTTTCACCCGGACTCTGGAGCCGCAGCAGATGGCTAAAAGAGCCACATGCGGCTCCAGAATCATAGGTTGCTGACCCCAGGACTAGGGGAAATGTGCAGGCCTGACTCCATTTTGGATGGAGCTGGGCAGGCTGGGAGGAAGAAAGCAGGATTCATAAAACAATCGGTTCAGGAGGTGTTAACATTTGGTCAGGTTGTTATCAGGAGATGGTGGGAAAGGGAAGGGAGGATAGATCTCCCAAGGCCGAATGACCAGATGGCCCGCCCTAAAAATGCCAACCAGCTGCAGTAAATCTCCTGATGAGACCTTCTGATGTTAAGCAGAATGAGAATCAAAGAAACCTGTGTTTGGCTTGAGTTCTATAAGAATCTGTAAGGAACGGGAGGGGTTATTCAGCCCCTGGATGGGGACTGTCTCAGACATGCTATTTGGAGTTTTTTGAGCTGACTTTGCGCAAAGAGGAACATCCAGCTAAGGGAAGTATTTAGTCAAGTCCGTGTTAAAAGTCTGTACGTGTAGCATGTACTTAGTTTTGTTGTTTTGCTTTTACTATGCTGATATACTCTGATGTTTTGTAACCAAGTTTGAATCTGCTAACTTTTAAAATAAAACTTTACTTGCTGAACCTATCTGGGAGTACAGTTGGTATTGCTGTTGGGGGATTAACTGGGTGCTGGCTAAATCCAGAACGCTACCCGATTAAGTTTGTACTCCAGGCAGGCTCGAGGAAGGCAAAACTCTTTACTATCAGCCCAGAACAATACCGGACTAACAACCCTTCCTCTGAGCCTGCCTATGACAGCGTGCTGATGTCCAGGAAAGGAGGGCTGGCTGTTCTGCAAGGAGGTTATGGGTGGGGTTTCCACGTGGTTTTTCTTGCACACTCACCCAATCAAACCAGAGTGGGGTATGTGCAAAAAAATGCAGGTTCTAGTTTGGCTGCTGCAACAGCAGCAGCAGGAAATGGAAGGAGAAATGGAATTTTTTTGGGGGGAAGGAGTGGAGAGGAAGAGCAAGGAGGAGAGGGGGGGCTTTCCTTGCAGTTTGGGGGCAGCAGCAAAGCATCTGGGGAGAGAATTAGATGGTGGGAGGAAAAAATGGGGGGCCACCACATCTGCTCCTTTTTGCAACCCACCTGATCTCCTGCTGCAGCAGTAAACACCTCCGGGTTTCCCATGTGGCTGCCCAGGAACGTTCCACTGGCCAGACCCCGCCTCTTCATCTGCATATGGCTAATTTGCATGCCTCCTCTATCGGAAGCCTATATAACTGGGGGGGGGGGAGGGTGCATGCTAATCTCCCAAAACAGAGGGGGACCTCCTTGCTGGACTCATGCAAATTGGAAGCGTTGTATGATGGTCTCTGCTCACATGTGGCAATTCCTCCTTTTTTCAGCCACTGCCTCACATTGCTGAAAGTGGAGACACAGGGATTTCAAACTGTATTCAGCAAAGGGAAAGAGCCAACTATAAAAAGCTAAGACTGAACTCACCGTTACCTGATAGGAATCCAATCCATGAAGTTTATATAGCTGGCTATCAGGATACTTTAAAGATGGGTGAGGGAAGGAGGCATATCATAGCTCCCTGCAGAGTCTCCTGAGCAGCTTCTCTGTAGCACTAGCCATAGTCTCTTGGAAATTCAGCTCTTCCTCTACAACAAACTTGTAACAAGAGGGATTTAGATCTTGATGGAGGGCAGTGACTAGATAAAACATTTGCAAGAAGCAATTGAGATAACTTATCCAAATAGAGAAGTTGCTTGCCAAATAAAAGCTGCTTGGTCAGGTGATCTGATCACATCATTCACAGCAATCAGTAAAAGCTTCACTGAGAATAAGAGCCCAATTCTATTCTCCCCCCCTCCCCCCCCCAGTGGTACCGGAATGGCTACCGCTGCATTCTGCAGAGGGGACAGATGCGGACATCTCCTCTGGGAAAGAAGAGAATAATTGTTCCCTTACCTGGGGTTAAGCCTCTTCAGTGTGAGAAGTCGGGTGAATCTACTCAGGCCTGCACTTCCTGCTTTCTTGGTCAGTTGATGCAGTCATTCAGAGCATAATCCTAACCTGGAGTTAGGCTGGCACAGTTAGGCCAGCAAAGTTTGGCCGGCACAAGGGACACTATAAAGCGTGTTTGGCCCACTCGGAGTCAGGGAGGATGGTGCACGTCTGTGTGCTGGCCTCTCTGACTCTGAAAGAGGTACACACATACTTTATGGTGTCCCTTGTACCAGCCTTACTGTGCCAACTTAACACCAGTTTAGGATTGTGCTCTCAGTAAAGCGTAAACCTTTGCAAGCCTTGCAAGTAAACCTTGCAAGCCATTTACATTTTGAGTTAAATCCATGCTATTCCTTCTACTGTCTCTATGATCAAGGCTGGACCTACTTTTTAGGGATCCCAGTTCCGAAACATCTGTTTTGCGGCTAATGCACTGAACTGGGAGTGGGAGACTGCACACTGAAGCACCATAATCTGTCTCCAGTTATATTCTTTTTCAAGTTGATGTCAATCACTGTGCACTGATGCTACTGACATGACTTAAAGAACTAAATGGAATCTCAGTGTATGGTTTGCAGAATCGTGTGCTTAGTAATGGAGACAGCAGACATCTCATAGGAAATGGAAAGAGATAGGTTTTAATATTATTTTGCTCATGGCTCTGAAACCACAGGAGAAGATTAATGTATAGCACCAAAGACAATATGGGGAGAGTAATGATTGATTGCATCCCATCAGTAAATAATTATGAGGAATGGTGTTTTGGGATAGCTTATTTATTGACTAAAGAAAGGCCATTTAAACGTAACCATTTTTAAACTCTACAAAAAACTTGCAGACTCTTGTTATGAGTGTTTGCTTACATTGTTGGCTTCTTGGTTCAGTACAACTGAGGATTCAGGTAAAGTATGCCTGACTTTAGCTAATTGAGGGTGCAGTCCTAACCTGGAGCTAGGCCGGCACAGTTAGGCCAGCAAATTTTGGTTGGCACAAGGGACACCGTAAAGTATGGACCACTCTCAGAGTCAGAGAGGCCAGCTTAGTTTACAGATGTGTGCCATTCTCCTTGACTTCAAAAGTGGTCCAAACACACTTTAGGGTGGCCTTTGTGCTGGCCTAACTCCACGTTAGGATTGCTGTCTGAATTTGTCTATCTCCTTAGGATACATTTCTATACTATAAAGAAGTGTTCTTATAATAGATCCCGCCTGGTAGGGTTGCCAACTTTGAAGCAATTTCTAGACATTTTCCCCATTTTGCAAAGGAGATCCTATTTAAACCTCCGGGATTGCTTCAGTAGGCTCCTTGAGATTGATGCTGACTCTTGGAGATTTGGCAACTTTGGCTGCCTTAGTAGGACTGGGTAGCTGAGCCAGTGTTTGTGTGTTTATACTGCTTTTCTAAAAATGCAAAGCTGTATACAAGTATAAATCATTAAAATAACATATTAAAATTAAAACAATTTTTAATGTTGGTGCAGCTGTTTAACAGATGCTTAACAGTTTAACCACTTTAACAGATGTTAATTATCAGGTAACCCAACATGATTGTAATAGTTTGACATTGCAGTCCTAAACATGTTTGCTTAGAAAGAAGCCCAGTGGATTCTGTTGGATGTACTCCTATGTAAAGTGTTCATTGGCTAGCAGCCACAAAGAATGAAAAGAAAATATCAAACATGGTTACAGACACAAAATCAGAAGGAAATTTTTGATGTGCCTCTTCTTTCATTTAAAATTGCTAATTGTAGTTATGTCACTAATTTTAGTTGCAATTGGAATGTTGCCATGCTGAAAATGATTGATGTTTAGAAAACTTTGAAGGAAAAAAGAGCAGTTGCTTGTTATAATGGTGTTCCAGTACTTCCTGCTGTTTGTCACCATTTAAAATAACTTTTTGGACACTGTATTTATGTAGTAAGCTGACCTTGCATGAGTCAAAGAAAAAATGATTATTTTGGAAACTATAAACAAATCTCTCTTGCTCACTCAAGAAATACCTTTTTCTTCAATTGCTGTAAAAAAAATATGGAAACATGGTTTATTGCTTTGTTCTTTGCTTTTGTGATATGCATGTCTACTCAGGACTAGGTACCATGATTTTCAGTGGCACTTACTTGAGAGTACGTGTGTTGCTAGGATTGCAGCCTGAGTTATTAGGGTTGTCTGAGAATGTTGACCTGTTGTAGTTCTTTGCTTTTTGACCAAGCTGATTGAATAAAACACAGTTATAAGTCACCATGCCAAAGGTTAGGCAGTGACCCTCATTGTAGTGTTTGGGGGGGGGGTGCCTTAAAGGCTACCTTCTTTTACCTACATTGCCTCACAACCCAATCTTATCCAACTTTCCAGTGCTCATGCAGCTGCAACAGCCACGAGACAAGGGAACAAATGTTCCCTTACTTTGAGGAGGTTTCCATGACGGGTTAGATAGGCTGTTAAATTAAAGTCAGGAGAAGGAACTTTGTGTTTCTTTCCCAGACGCAATTTGCTTGAATGCATCTTAGAGCATTTGCACAAGGGAGGTTAAATCGATGTACATGTTTAGCAAGTGCTTTCCCGTTATAAATAAAGTATTTTATGTCTGATTTGGCTTTCATTTGCAAAGGTACGTTAGTGGGCCCAGTACATAAAGTGATGGAAAACCCACGTAAAACATTCCTTACTACAGCAGTGCAGAAGTGCATATGCCAGAAGCAGCATACAATTTGATAGGCAGTAAGAAATGGAAAACAATACCAAGGGTCATCCTGCTCCTCTATTCATTACACTAATTTTTCTCTTCCTGAACTCTCTGTACCCACTTTCTGGTATTGGAACAGCAATTGTCCTTGTTGAAAACACTACAGAGAGGATCACATGCACGCACTCACGCGCACGCTATTCAAAGTCTTCAGTTTGATTAAGCTTATAGTGTTTGGGGGGGGGGTGCCTTAAAGGCAAATTTAAGGCACCCAAATTTAAACAACTTTCGGCCAGTCTCCAGTATCCCATTTCTGGGCAAGGTGATTGAGCGGGTGGTGGCGTCCCAGCTTCAGAGGGTACTGGAGGAAACGGATTATCTGGACCCATTCCAATCTGGCTTCAGGCCGGGGTTCGGGACGGAGACTGCCTTGGTCGCCTTGGTGGATGACCTGCGCCGGGGGATGGACAGGGGAAGTGCGACCCTGTTAGTCCTGCTGGACCTCTTGGCGGCTTTCGACACCATCGACCATGGTGTCCTTCTGGGTCGGCTGGCTGGGTTGGGGCTTGGAGGCACTGTTTTGAAGTGGTTCCGCTCCTTCCTGGCTGATAGATCCCAGAAGGTGGTGCTGGGGGACGCTTGTTCGGCACCCCGACCTCTTAGGTTTGGGGTGCCACAAGGTTCCATCTTATCCCCCATGCTGTTTAACATCTACATGAAACCGCTGGGAGAGGTCATCCGGGGGTTTGGAGTGGGGTGTCATCAATATGCTGATGACACCCAACTTTATCTCTCCTTTCCCCCCGATTCTGAGGAGGCGGTTGAGGTCCTGGATCGCTGTCTGGAGGCGGCTGGGGGCTGGATGTGGGCGAACAAGCTGAAATTAAATCCAGATAAGACAGAGGTGCTTTTGGTTCGGAAATCCACAGCTCGGGTATTGGACTATCGCCCTGCTCTGAATGGGGTTGCACTTCCTCTGAAGGAGCAGGTTCACAGCTTGGGGGTTCTCCTGGATTCACAGCTACACCTGGACTCCCAGGTGGCGGCGGTGGCCAGGGGAGCCTTTGCTCAGCTTCGGCTGATTCGCCAGCTGCGGCCGTACCTGAGCTGTGCGGACCTGGCCACAGTGACCCACGCCCTAGTGACATCTAGGTTAGATTATTGCAATGCGCTCTACGTGGGGCTGCCTTTGAAGACGGTCTGGAAATTACAACTAGTACAGAATGCGGCGGCTCGGGTGGTTGCTGGGGCACGTCGGTTTGACTCTGTCGAGCCGCTGCTTCGGCGACTGCACTGGCTGCCGGTTCTGTTCCGGGCCCAATTCAAAGTGCTAGTTTTGACTTTTAAAGCCCTTTACGGCTCGGGCCCAGGGTATTTGAGGAACCGCCTCCTTCCATATAATCCAACCCGTACTCTTAGATCATCTGGGGGGGCCCTTCTGACTGTGCCGCCACCAGGAGAAGTGAGAGGGGCGGCGGCCAGGAAGAGGGCCTTCTCGGTGGTGGCCCCCCAACTCTGGAACACCCTCCCCTTAGAATTGAGAACTGCTCCCTCTTTGTTTACATTTCGGCGGGGGCTGAAGACCTTTTAATTCCAAAAAGCTTTTAACTGTTGACAGGCTGGCTGGCTGGCTGGTTTGTTTATTTTTATATATGATCCACTGGGCGTGTTGTTTTAAATTGTATCTGTTTTAATTTTGTTGTTTGTATCATTTTTTAACATTGTTTTTAACTGCTTTGTAATGTTAATTTTATATTTTATCTTTTTTATACTGTAATGCCGCCTTGAGCGCCTCTGGGCGAAAAGGCGGGGTAAAAATCAAATAAATAGAAAATAGAAAAATAGCTTACAGGTTCACTTTTTCCATATGATATTTAAATATCTTCATCTCAGTAATTGGTAGTTTGATACAAATCTTTAAGTATTTGTATCTATCCAAATAAGAAGGCACAATCCTAGCCTGGAGTTAAGCTGGCACAATTAGGCCAGCAAAGTATCTTTGGACCACTCTTGGAGTCAGAGAGGCCAGCACACAGATGTGTGCCATCCTCCCTGACTTCAAAAGTGGTCCAAACATGCTTTATGTTGGCCCTTGTGCAAGCCAAACTTTGCTGGCCTAACTCCAGGATAGGATTGTGCTTTTAGGATTGTATTTTGCATATCTTGAAGGTGATAATATAAGAACATAAGAAGAGCCCTGCTGGATCAGGCCAAAGGCCCATCTAGTCCAGCTTCCTGTATCTCACAGCGGCCCACCAGGTGCCCCAGGGAAGCGTGAGACAACAAGATGCTTGCATCCTGTTGCCACTTCCTTGCACCTGGTACTAATTAGCCTGGTACTAATGTAAGGAGGTTGCACAATCCATCATTGCCTATAGCCCACAATGGACTTTTCTTCCAGAAATCTGTCCAATCCCCTCTTAAAGGCATCCATACCAGATGCCATCACCACCACCTGTGGCAAAGAGTTCCACAGATTAACTACCCACTGGGTAAAAAAGTACTTCCTTTTATCTGTTTTAACTCTTCCAACCCTCAGTTTTAGCGGATGCCCCCTGGTTCTGGTGTTTTGAGAGAGGGAAAAGAACACCCCTCTATCGCCTCTATCCCTTCCATGCATTATTTTGTATGTCTCAGTCATGCCCCCCCTCAGGTGCCTTTTTTCTAGGCTGAAGAGCCCCAAACACTGCAGTCTTTCTTCATAAGGGAGGTGCCCCAGCCCCGTAATCATTTTTGTCGCTCTCTTCTGCACCTTTTCCAGCTCCACTATGTCCTTTTTGAGGTGCGGCGACCAGAACTGTACACAGTATTCCAGTGTGGCCTTACCATCGATTTGTACAATGGCATGGTAATATTGGCTGTTTTATTCTCAACCTCTTTTTTAATTATCCCAAGCATGGAATTGACCTTAATTGCTGCCGCACACTGGGTCGACACCTTCATTGAATTGTCCACCAGCACCCCAAGATCCCTCTCTTGAGCTGTCACAGACAGTTCAGAACCCATAAGCCTGTAGGTGAAGTTTTGTTTTTTTGCCCCAATGTGCATCACTTTACACTTGTCTATGTTGAAATGCATCTGCCATTTTGCTGCCCATTCCCCCAACTTGGAGAGATCCTTCTGGAGCTCTTCACAATCCCTTCTGGTCTTCACCACCCGGAAAAGTTTTGTGTCATCCGCAAACTTGGCCACCTCGCTGCTTATCCCTGTCTCCAGATCATTTATGAACAAGTTGTAAAGCACCGGCCCTAAGACAGATCCCTGGGGCACTCCGCTTTCCATCTCTCCATTGTGAAAATTGCCCATTGACCCCCACTCTCTGTTTCCTGGCCCTCAACTAATGCTGAATCCATAAATCGACCTGCCCTCTTATTCCCTGACTGTGAAATTTCTTTAGCAGCCTTTGGTGGGGAACTGTGTCAAACGCCTTCTGAAAATCCAGGTATATGATATCCATAGGTTCACCCACATCCACGTGCCTATTGACCTTTTCAGAGAATTCCAAAAGGTTCATGAGGCAAGACTTAACTTTACAGAAGCCATGCTGACTTTCCTTCAGCAACACTTGTTCCTCTACGTGTTTTAGGATTTTATCTTTGATGAGGCTTTCCACCATCTTACTCAGAACAGACGTTAGGCTGACCGGCCTGTAGTTTCCAGGGTCCCCCTTTCTCCCTTTTTAAAAGATGGGCATGACATTGGCTATCCTCCAATCCTCTGGCACCGTGGCTGTTTGAAGGGACAATTTGCATACTCTAGTTAAGAGGTCAGCAACTTCGTTCTTTAGTTCCTTAATAACTCTTGGGTGTATACCATCTGGGCCTGGTGACTTATTTATATGTAGTTTATCAATTTGATCTAAAACATCTTCTTTATTAACCATTATCTGATTTAATTCCTTAGTTAGGCAGGGCTGTTCGGGCTGCGGTATCTGCCCAAGTTCTTCTGCTATGAAGACGGACGCAAATAATTCATTTAATTTCTCTGCAATCTCCAAGTCCCCTTTTATCGCCTCTTTCCCTCCCTCACCATCCAGCGGGCCAACTGCCTCTCTGGCAGGTTTCCTGCTTCTCACATATTTGAAGAAGCTTTTATTATTCCCCTTTATGTTGCTAGCCATGCGTTCCTCAAACTCTTTCTTGGCCTCCCGTATCACCTTCTTGCTTGTCTTTTGCCAGAGTTTGTTTTTTATTCTCCTCACTGGGGCAAGTCTTCCATTTATGGAAAGAAGCTTCCTTGCTCTTTACAGCTTCTCTAACTTCGTTTGTCAGCCATCCAGGCACCCTCCTGGACCTTGTTGAGCCCTTCTTTCTTTGCGGTATACACTTCTGCTGGGCCTCTACTACTGTTATTTTAAACAGCCTCCACACAGCCTGGAGAGACTGGACTCTTTTTACCTTCCCTTTCAATTTCTTTCTAACTAGCCTCCTCATCTGAGGGAAATCTGCCCTTCGAAAATCAAGGGTTATTGTGTCAGATTTGCTCTGCACTCTTTCCTGGACATGCATGGCAAAACCAATCACAGCATGGTCACTGTTCCCCAGTGGCTCAGTAACACTTACATCTCTAACTAGGTCCCGAGTACCACACAATATTAAATCCAGAGTCACCTGTCCTCTGGTGGGCTCCATGACTAGCTGCTCTAAGGCACAGTCATTCAGCACGTCAAGGAATCTGGTCTCTTTCTTGCCCAGAGCAGCAGTTGACCCAGTCGATATGAGAATAATTGAAGTCCCCCGTGATCACAATCCTGTTTCTCTTGGTCAACACCCTGATTTGTTTCCTCATTTCAAGGTCACCTTCAAGTTTTTGATCCAGAGGACGATAGCACCCCCCCCACACACACACACACTATTACATTGCTCTTATGTAGTGGTGGGATTCAAATAAATTAACAACCAGTTCTATGTCCTTCAGGGCGGCCGCTGCTTTTCTTCCCTCTCCCAACTTAAAATTAGCAACCAGTTCTGCAGAACTGGTGAGAACTGGCTGAATTTCACCACTGCTCTTATGGCCTGGTACTTTAACCCACAGTGACTCTATGGTGGAATCCAGCCCACCTTCAGTTTCTACTCTGCTGCATTCTTTCCCTTCTTTGATATAATGGCCACCCCACTGCCAACACACCCTTCCCTGTCCCTCCTATAGAGTTTATCGCCTGGGATTGCAGTATCCCATTGGTTCTCTGTATTCCACCAGGTTTCTGTTATGCCTACTATATCAATGTTTTCCCTAGCCACCAAACATTCCACTTCCCCCATCTTTACTCGGAGACTTCGGAGACCTTGCAGCTGTTGCAGCATAAGAGGTGTGACTGACTAAGAAATAACCATCACATCCTTTTGTTCTTGGAGACAAGTAAAAAAAATCTGATTAAATGTAAACTATAGTCAGAAGCAAGAGTGCTAGTCATACTATTGCTTCTTATCAGGAGTCTTCTGATTGGTGATGTTGGGAATGAGGATGGTGTTGTATGTCCTCTTTTATACAAAATAATGAAGATTTTTTTTAGTTTACAGTTGGTTTAAGCACAAGAAGGTGAAAGCCTGAATTCCCTATATCTCTGAGTTTTCTTAAGAGTAAAACTGTTCGTTTACCTCAGAGGTATTATTTTGTCTCCCATGTGGGCTTTTTACTAATTAACAGAGTAAAAACACAACCTCCAAGTTGGGCTCCAGAGGGTTATTATAAAAATAAATATTGTGGTAACTGTGTTCATGCATCTTTATCTGAGGCTACACAATCCTGGATTAATTAACTTAGAAAACCCTCTATCTATTACAGTCACCAACTCAAAATAGAACTCCCATTTCACTCATACACTTTCACTGAGAGGATGGAAGAAGCCCACCCCTTTTTGTTGTCTTATTAAGCCCTGGAAGGATGGCAAATCTGCACAGAAGAGCATTTGGAGCATCATAGTTAGTTTTGCCATTCGTCTGTTTAACCTATAGGCTAGTTCAGGGGTTCCCAAACTCCTTACCTTGGTGACCCACTTTGTCATCCTTGGTGGATCCTGGGCCACTTTTGGGTTGCCTGCCAGTTGCCCTGCCCCCGGGGGAAAAAGAACAACAGAGAATTCTTACATATTCATTTATTTTAAAATCCAGTCATGTGTTTATTCATTACTATTGCATTGTTTTAAAATCTATTCATTATTTATTATAATGAAATCATTATGAAATCATATCATTATGTTAAATTCTAATCTATGGTGGCATCATTCCCCCAACTGCTGTGGCAAAAAAAGAAAAGTTTTTAAAGAGCAGATGTTTTCTCCTTCTTGCTTTTATTTTTAGGGGGAAGTACATTTGAATTGAAGTACATAGGGGACGTGGTGGCGCAGTGAGTTAATCCGCTGTTGCTGGGCTTTCGACCGCAAGGTTGGGAGTTCAAGACTACGTGACGGAGTGAGCTCCCGTTGCTTGTCCCAGCTCCTGCCAACCTAGCAATTCAAAAGCACCTAAAATGCAAGTAGATAAATAGGGACCACTTCGGTGGGAAAGTAACAGCGTTCCGTGCGCTACGGCGTAGAGTCATGCTGGCCACATGATTGGACAAAAAAACGCCGGCTCTACAGGGTTTGAAACGGAGATGAGCACCGCCCCCTACAGTCGGTCACGACTAGACCATTCTGTCCTGGGGAAACCTTTACCTTACATTTGAATTATTTGTGTGACTTTCGTGTAATCCTTGGCAATCCTTGAGGATGGATCACTCATAATGTCGTGGTGTGTCACTTTTGACACACATAGGTTCATCATCACTGAACTAGCCACAAGAGAGAAGGGCTTTTATGTTAGCCTGTTGCTTTCCCCCTCAAACGATCTTCGGGGTAGATTCAAAGGCCAACCAAAGGAGGAACGCAGGTGCAATTGCCTGTCTGGGGACATAGATTCTTTACTCCATATCCTATTATACTGCTCTGGGAAGCAGGAGCTGCATGCTAAATTTCTTGCGCCTCTTTTACCTATTAATCTGGGCCAGAAGGATGATTTGTTATTACGGAACCTGCTGGTGGAGAAGGATGAGCCCCGTACTAGACAGGTGGCCGTATTTCTCAAGTTATGTATAGGGGATAGTCATAATATTTGTTCTTAATGTGTGTGTCATGTCCTCTGTATGTTGTACTGTTTTAACATACAACAGTATGTTATTATGCCAATAAAGGTTCAGAATCAGACTCAATTAGGCTAATTGTTGCTGCAAATGATTGGCTCATCGGTGACTTCCATGGCATTTTTTTAACATTAGATTGATCTTTTATAGCATTTAAGTTGTTCATGTTTTGTTTTGTTTTTTGATGACCTGGACTTCTTTCTTAAAGGTGGATTTTATGAGATTAAAACAAGACCAAATCTTAAATATACGTTACCATTAATTTGAACTGTGGTTCACTGGTTGAAGGCTGAGCCATAATATTTTACCCTGAAAAATTATGTGCTGACTTTGTCGACAACTGAAAAGAGAACCGTCTAAGTTTCTCATTGTGTGAGATCTCCTTTTGGTATCTACGTATAAAGACAGAAGCAACATTAGATCCAGCTTCCATTTAGGCAGCTTGTTGATCACAACAAGCGTTGCTAACAGTTTTAAATTCAAGCCACTCTAAACAGTAATCTTTTTGTGTTACCCTTAATGTTCCCTTTCCCCAAGGTTACCATTACCCTATACTGTATCCTTATTTTAAAATCAATAAAAACTTTATTAAAAAATAAACTCTTTAAAGCAGGAAGCTGTTCTACAATTACAGTCTCTTTAAAAGCAGCAACAGAGGAGACCAGAAATGCAAGCTTCATTCATATGGTCAAAACTGAACACTGTTCAAGTTTCCTGAACAGGCGTTCCTTTATATGTAGCACTTAGGGAAATGGCTTAAAATATCTATGCATGCCTAAGCCAAGTAACATTTCAAGAACAGAAAATAAAGAAGTAATCTTCTACAAGCAAAACTGATTTATTTGACTCCAATGGCAAGCTTTAAGCAGTTGCAGAAATATAACCAGAGACAAAGTTCTGATATTTTTGTCCTTCGTATCAAACCACTTGAATGCAGGTGTGGACCTCTTGCTCAGCAAAAAGGACTACAATCAGAGAAGCATCTCATGAACCAGAGGGCTGTGCTTTTTCAGTGCAATTTGCATGTTGCTTTCATTAAAATCCGGATGTCAGACTTCAGATGATAGTCACATCGCCATCAGTCTTGTCAAAGAACTGCTATATAAAAATAGGGAGCAAACTGAGCTTATTTTTATCTTGCTTCCGGTTTCTGATCCTTGAATGTTTTACTGATGCATTTAAAAAAAAAACTTGCATAGTGACAAATCCTTCTTCATTTACACTATAGTGCTTGACAGATTCTACTGGTGTGTATTATTTGTGCTGGGTACATGGAACCTTTCTTGGAAGAATAGTGTATGGCAATAATGAGGAATATTATTTTCCTTCCTATCCAAAGGAAAGGGTCCAAACTGGGAATAATCCTATGTGAAATAGCTAAGTGTGACATGCAATACTGCCAGAAGCTCTACAGAATAGGAGCAAAACAAAAGCTTGGGGAGGTTGGCTACATAGATATTTTTTTTAAAATGCAATTTTTTTTTAAAAGCTCATTTATTTCTCAGGGCGCAATCCTAAACTGAGTTAGGCCAGCATAAGCTAAGCCAGCAAAGTTTGGCCAGCACTAGGGACCCCATAAAGCATGTTTGGACCACTCTTGGAGTCAGAGAGGCCAGCACACAGATGTGAGCCATCCTCCCTGACTCTGATAGTAGTCCAAAAACGCTTTATGGTGGCCCTTGTGCTGGCCAAACTTTGCTGGCTTAGTTTAAGATGGCCTAACTTCAGTTTAGGATTGCACTCTCAATATAAACGGCTTTGTGAACTGTGTTTTTATGGAATAAGCAGTATATAAGTGTGTTAATAATACAACTGCTACTATTTCTGCTGTTGTTGATCTAAAATTAGGAAAACATTATAAGGAGTGCACACTTCCCACTTCCACAGATCTGGGGGAGTTTGAAGAGGGCATGTGCATCTAAACTCCTTTCAGTTATATGGAACAGGAAAATGGATTGATGAATGGGAGAAAAATAAGGTTTGGTGAAAAAGGGCTCCCAAAGTTCATAGAAGGCTTAACTTGAGCCCAAGTCACTGCTATTTTCAGAGGCTATTTACTTAAAAGATCAACTGTGAATTTTATGCATGAATTCATTCAACACTGCAGTTAAAAGTATATTTTGTATTCTTTTTGTGAGATCCTAAGAGAGCAAAGTACTCCTGGTTGAGAGGGTAGGACATCCTCTGAGAAGATTCTGGCCTTTATAAAGACGAACATTCCCGTTCGACCGAATGACTAGTGTTTGGACCGATATTTGGACCGAATGACTAGTGTTTATTTACTGGAGTTGGAAAAGGTATGTAAGAGACTGGAGTATCACATAGTTATTTAATTACAGTGTTTTGGATGCACTATTGGATTGACTTCTGAAGGAGTTTCTGTGGTGAATGCACACACACATATTCCTTCTGAATAGGTCCAGCAAACAATTACTCATAGTTTATAATGGTACCTTGAAGCCACAAAAAGTTTGGTTATAGATTAAGTGTAGCAACCATCTTTGTTTGTTCATCCTTTTTTGCCTTTAGATTTTTAGGTGGTGTTGAAATGCATGTAAACCAATGGATGCCACCATCCTGCAGTCTTGTGCCATCAGCACCATGCTCAGAAGAGAATTTTCTCAAATTATCAGCAGGGCTTCCTGCAAAATTAACATTTTTTTCTTTCTCCAGTGAATGGAGACGTTCAGATGTTGAATTAAGTGCCAGCCCAATCCTATTCAGCTTTCCCTTTAAACTCTTTTGTCAGTTGATCTGTATGTTAGTTTCCAGTTGGTACCCAAAGCTCCTTTCCCTGCAGTAACTCTTCTAATGTGGGAAAAATAGCTGTTCTGTAAGACATAATAATAAGATTATGTCTTATTACAAGAATTTAGCTTGAATGCAAGTGTAATAGAATATTTAAGGCAGAGGAAATCCCTGTTGAAAATTATTTCAGAAGGAACTACCGGGTATATTTGTATATAACTCAATCTCATGCATAGGTTGAGGGCATGTTTTAATCCAAAAATAGTAGAATTTGCCATGATCTGTGGATAAGTCGAGGATAAGATGAGTGTGTGTGTGTTTATAAAATTCTTTGAAAATGACTTACTTGTTCTGAGTCATTCTGAGTAATTGTTCTGAGTCAGTGACAGAAAACCAACACAAAAACCAGAGCCATTCCACATGAGGCAGCACAGGAATTAAGCTATTCTCCAAATAGGAAGGAAGAGGAAGTAAAGGTGCTTATGGGAATTGTAGGCTTTGTAAGGAATACAGTACAGAACTTACATAACAGCAGCCCTCATAATTACTACAATTCCCAAAAGCACCTTCACCTCTCTGCCTGTTCGGAGAAGAAAGCAGTGGCTGCCTTTTTTTGCTTGCTGTCTGAGAACAATTACTAGAAAGGAAAATTGCTCTTTTTCTAATCCCACAACATTCTGCTTCTTAGCCCACCCCTTCCATCTGCTGCTGGAAGCTTTATTTACTGTATTGATCCATGAATAAGTTGATCCAGGCATAAATTTTTAGACTTATACACAAGTATATACGGTATATTCCTAGAGCGCTACAACATCTCTTAGAAAATACAGAAACCATTTCTTATGAATCTGTCTGTGGAATAGGAGTAGAATTCAGGAACCTAGCTATTTCAGTTATTTAGTTCAGTTATTCCTATGGATCTTTCTGCGTGCAGGGAACAATGAGATTGCAGCAGTTTTCTAGCATGCTGAAGTGTACACTGGAAATCGTGAAAATTGCTGAAGCTGAGATCCGTGAGCTCTCAGTTTATGCAAACATTGCCAGGAGCAATCCTGTAAGTGTGGAAACTGCACATCCCATTTTGTTCCATTTACAAATGTACACGTTATCTTTTATGATTCAGCATACGGTATGTAGCTGTTCTTGTGTTATATACAGTAACAGAACAATCATATACATGTTTACTCGGAAATGATTCCCACTATGTTCAGTGTGACATACTCCTAGCTTATTGTGCATAGGACTGCAGCCTAAGTTTAGGACTTCATTTGATGAGCATGTCCAGGGCAGCACTCTTTCTTGGCTTTCAGTTCGATGTTATTTACACACTAGAATTGTTCCTGAATGGCCTGCAAAATTCAGCTTTTGGATATATTCCTGATTACTATAGTTATATGCATAGTGTTGTTCATTATTTCACATTTTTTTTCTTTCAAACCCAGACAAGATGGGTGAAGGATAATGTTTAGTTTTAGAATTGGGAAGTCAAAACATGAAGACCACAATTGGCAGTACAATATAATTAATATTGATTTCTTCATACTATTGAATATTGTTGGTTACTATTTGGTACAGAAACTGTTCTATACTATTAGTGCTTTAATTTTAACTCCTTTTTCCTTAACTGCTAGGTTGGCAGAACTGCTAGGTTGGCCCCCTTACACAGCAATTATTGTGATCTTCTGTTCTGAAAACCCTTCTATCAAGCTTCGGTGGAAATAGGGCTGTAGCTGAGTGGTGGAGCATTTGCTCTGTATGTAAACCATGCTCCATGGAATAACAGACCTTATGGCCCAGGCCTCTTCAGAGGTCACACTGATGGTACACCAATCCTAGTGCAACCATCGCCATATCCTAGGCCTGCTCAGGCAGTAGTGTAACCAGGGGGGACCAGCAGGTACTACAATATAACCTGCAAGCAGCCCCTCCCACTTGCCATCAGAGTCATTCGGACAGCGATGACAACATGCAAGCCCTATGCTGCATAATCTGAGCTCTACCCTCTCTGGCAAGGGGCTTATTCTAGGATTGGCATGTTGTGATTGACTGCACTGTATCTTCTGCTGTGTCGTATGAACGTGGGCTGGACAGGGAGTGGCAGGAGCTGTAATTTTTCCCTTCATCGTTATTCTCAATGGGCTATCTGCTGTGTTTTTCTGGTGCTGGGGGTGTGCCTGTCATCTGAAGAGGTTTTAGGACATGGCATAGGCCAATTTCTTTTTTTCCTTTCCATGCCCCTCCCTCTGCACACCATTTCCTCCCTGTTCTGGCCTCTCTGCTGACAGGCACGTTGTGCTACAAGTTACACTTTTCTGGTGTTGTGCCAGCATCTGGGGGGCATTTGCTGGTGAGTGAATTTCTGTACTTGCGGGATGTCATTGTGCCAGTGAACATGGAGCCTGCTCCCACTTTGAGGATAGGATTGGGCCAGTAATCCTTCAATGCAAGCTTTCAGACTGGAGCAGTTGAATGTTTGAAACAGTAGTGCTACCTTTTAAAATAACGTCTAGGGTGTGCGCATTCTCTCTCATTCTCTGTTATCCCTGCCCCACCATATAATGCAAGATACCCTTGTTGAGCGTAGCATGGCAAATTTGCTGTAAGACGATTATTGGATTAGGAGAAAGACTTGGTATGTCGACACAGACTGTTACATTTATTGCTGGGTATTTGCCATTTTATTATTCACTCAAGCCCAGGTTATGTGGATTCTTTACAGTTCTTGGGCTTAGTAAACTTGGATGGTTTAGCAGAGATGCTGTTGTGAAATTTTGAGAAGATCCTTGCCCTCTTTCTCCTGTTGCTGAGGAGGCAGCTTTTAGTAACAGCAATGATTCCAGATTTACTTCGGTGTGCTTTGGTCGCCCTAATCCTTCCTTCTTGTCAAGACTGATCTGTTCTTCAGCCTGGACCTGACATCTTCTTGTTTTTCTTCTTCCATTTTTCCCACAACTTCCTTTTCTTTTAAAAGCAAAAGTAAATCAGAAAGATGTTGGCAAACCAATCAGGAATGTGTTTGTTAGCTGGAATTTGTGCTACACTGATAGCTCTGGCTTTAGCCTACTATGTGTACTGGTGAGTAGCATCTGATGCAACTGATTTTGGTAGATTGCTTACTATACTCTCTGTATGTAATTGAGATTGCATGCTTTTTTTTTAAGGAGAATTTGCTAGTGTCTGGTGTAGTCACTGGTAAACTTAAGTAGATCTGTTTCTAGCCACGCTAAGTACTGTAACCAGTAGAACTTGGTTGTTTTTCTTTAAAAGGAAAATGGTTTATACTGATGTGAGAAATGTAGTATGGTGGGATAAAAATGGTGATAGAAGTCTGGTTTCTTACTTACAGCTATCTATAAATTCCAAATCCATATTCTTTTACATTTTGCTTCTTGGCCAACGTCACTGGCCATAACTGATACATTGTCAGTCAGCTGCATATGTAATGCTGTAGTATCTGCCCAGAAATTGTCAGATGCTTTCTGGGAACACAGGTTGCTTTGTTTGCCGTTTGGCTCTTCCTGTTTGTTCAGACCACCATAAGAAGCGATGTACATTGTGCATGTAGAAAAATTGCTAGCGCAGGTCATTGCATAGTAGCAAGGAAGAACGCTGAATGCTGCTGGATGTCCACTTCCTTAAGCTTCAGTTTCAGGAAGAAAAAAGCCGTGGGAAAAGTTGAACTACCATTTTTCATAGGAGTTTCAAGGCCAAAAGATAAACTGCAAGGCATTGAAAGTAAAAATTGTATAGTGCCTGTTTGCCTTTTCTCATTTTAAGGCAAAACTGAAAATGTTCAGGTGTAACAAGAGTATTTCACCCTTTAGCATAGATCAAACAACAGCAATTTTTAAAAAACTGAAAGTGTTTAACTTCTTCCTGGGTCTATATATCCAGCGTTGCATATACCCAGCATCAAAACACAGAGATGGGCCTTTGTAGTTAAATGTGGCCGCATTTATGGCCTTGTCTTGAACTTCAGCATGGAAAAAGACTGTGAAAGCCAAGTAACAGTTTTGTGTAGTTGAAAATCTAGAATGTAAATGGGGTGGAGAAACACTGAAATTTTGTACAATTCAATCCCCTTTTTTGTGATAATCTAGTTGGGAACGTTAAGTTGTCATACAGTGCACCAGTGTTCTCAACTGGGCCACTCCCCCCTCAATAGTTCTCTGACCTGGATTGCCGTCTCACCGGAAGGTTTGCTGTCAGACATGCAAGTTGTACCACTATCAAACATGTGTTTCACGGTTTGTTTCGAAGCCTAATGTTGCAAAAGTGTCTAAATTATCTTTAACTCATTAATTCTCTACATTCAGTTAACTTCTGCAATTTTATGACTTTAGCAAAAGTATACACGTTTATAGAAATGAAAATATCAGTACAGCAAATGCTTCCACTATGTCTAATATCCAGCTTTCAGGCAAACTAACTTCTTATGAAAGAACAATGGGCAAGATTTAGAATAGTACACGCTGAATTTAGCATGGTAGACTCTGAATATGTAACTTCTAAAAGACCAGAGATACTGTAGAAATTATGTAGATTAAATTATCTACTGTAGAAATTATGACGAATTAAAGTCCCATTTTAAGTGCTGATTTTTCTATTCTTCCATAGAAATACAGGTGTTCCCCAATATCCACTGATTCGGTATCCATGGTTTCAGTTATCCATGTATACCTATTAAAAAGATAAGGGAACATAATTTTTTTAAATTGTTGCAGCAAAACCACTGATTTTCCCCTATGTCTAAAAAGGCATCCCCAGTAGCCACGGTTTCAAATATCTTTGGGATGATGGTGGTGGTTTGGAATGGAACCCCAGTGGATACCAGGGTATGCCTGTATTACCTGCCGTTGTTCATAGTATATGGGGGAGGATGCACAAACTTTGAGATGAATACTCTTTGAGAATTGATGCCAACCAGATTCATTTATTGACTTTGAAGAGCATTGGCAAAAATAGTTGAGATGGCAACTCTTTACTTTGATAACCCGATTTATGTAAGACTTAGCTTGCCTGAGATCTGCTGGTCTTTTCTAATGTTTCTTTTTAGGCCACGCAGGATGAACTAGTAAAATGAGACCAGAGATTGCTGGTAGCCACATTTGTATATTGAGAGATTAACCTGGTTTTGCTGTCATTCTGCCAATGCAGAGGCTGTTTAAGGCTGCAATCCTAAACATATTTACTAGAGAGTAAGTCCCATTGAACACAGAGACATTTAATTCTGAGTAAACATGTTTAGCATTGTGCTGTGTATCTAATTGGAAGAGTATTCTTCCCTCCCTCTAATAATTGTACTGATGGGGGTGTGAGGATATGGACACAACTGTGGTTGGAAAAGAGACTATTGAGGGATGGTATTCAGTAAGCCGGCATAGAGGAAGGAAGCAGGATTGGACTCCTTGACCGTTTAGGGTACTCTTCAACCTTAGTTAGGTGTTGTTATTAAGTGTAGGGATCCATACAAGAGGTATCAGGAATAGCTTACAAGCAGTTTTTCTTCTCTTAATACATGGCTATTAAATATAGGAAAATCGCTCATCAACTGTTCCCAAAACTTCTTGCGTGGTCCCCAAAGTCTTCTCCAAAGCTGGACAATAACATATGCCAATGTTTGGCTGTTTTAGAGAGGAGCCTTGAGAGTGATGGACTAGGAATATAGTAAGTTCAGAATCTAGTGGGGCTTTTGCATTATAGCAGTGCATTATAGCCGTGCATAATTCAGATGCTTTTGAACTATGGTGTTGGAGAAGACTCTTGAGAGTCCCCTGGACTGCAAGGAGATCCAATCGGTCCATCCTACAGGAAGTCAAGCCTGATTGCTCCCTGGAAGGACAAATCCTGAAGCTGAAGCTCAAATACTTTGGCCACCTCATGAGAAGAGAGAAAAGACCCTTTAGAAAAGACCCTCATGCTGGGAAAGATTGAAGACAAAAGGAGAAGGGGGCGGCAGAGGATGAGATGGTTAGACAGTGTCACCAAAGCAATTAACATGAAATTGGGCGAACTCTGGAAGCTAGTGGAGGACAGGGAGGCCTGGCGTGCTGTGGTCCATGGGGTCGCGAAGAGTCGGACATGACTTAGCGACTGAACAACAACAATAGCAACAAAATGCTTCCCAAATTCCTGCAAGGGAGTTGGGAGCACTGTAAGTGTGTGTGGGGCATCAGGGAAGGCAGCAATGCAATCCCCAGGATTGTGCTGCTACAGGGATAGGAGGGTTTTTTTTCCTGCTCACCAGCCTCCAGTGCCAGAGTCAGGAGGGTCTGTTCCTCCAAACATGTTTTAAAAAGAAAAAAAAGGCACTTCTGGGGAAACTGGAAGTGCCCAGTGTTTTTTTCCTAAGGTATGTTTGGAGGAACAGAGATTCCCGTAGAGGGCTCCCCAAACCTCCGGCACTAGAGGTTGGTGATTAGAAAAAAACCCTCCCATCCCCAGCAGCAGGTGTGATCCTGGAGAGCATATTGCTGCCTTTGCCTCACCCCACCTCTTAAAGGGGCAAAGGCCAGTACTTCCTAGGCTGGTGGATTGCAACCCCCCAGTTTGGGACCCACTGCTCTATGGGATGTTATGAGGTCTTACAAGAGGACCCTGTAAAAAAAATGGCAAGGGACCAGACTTTTTAGATTCCTAGAGGTTGCAATTGTATTAGAAGGATTTTATTTCGGGATTGGCTGGTGGTGCCCTGCCACCTTGGAATGCATTTCAGTGAAGAAGCTACAATACTTCTAGACATAGCTAAGTAGCCAACAGCTGGATTGGTCTTGCTTGCTTTGCTCCATTAGGAATGGGAACAATTCCAGAAGATGGTATGTGAGCTTATCTTCCGCTGGAGTTGCGCAGGACATCTAAATGACATCTAAATGACATCTAAAGCAATTATTGGTTTCCTTTCTGGGCTGATTAATATAAACTGCAAGTTATTCTTTACTGTTTTACAATGGTATGATTTCCCCACCTTTTACTATTTTATGGATGCTTTTGTCTCCAGTTTGCATTCGTGAAGTATTTGAGACATCTTAGAGGAGCACAGTTTTAGTTGGGTTATTTTGTGTTTTTGCTTACTGACATGTAATCATAAAGGTTTTTTTGCATCCTGTACAGTGCTCCTGTGCACCAGTTTCTTGGCTTCCACCCATATGTCTAAGCAGTGGTCTGCAATGCTTTTTCTGTTTTCTCAGTGCTCTCTTCAAGTTCTGCTTGACCATTTAAACATTTTTATAGTTGCCACTCCTTTAAATTGAAATGCTTTCAGAGCTCAGGAGAGAGTAATTGAGTTTGTAATCCTTTGAGTTATTTTTTTAAAATAGCCCAAGGTGTTTATTGTATGTGTTTGATAGGCGTGGTGCAATGTGCAGTTCACCAAGCTGTGGATGCAATCAGCATATGAATAAGAACTGCTGTACCTGTTGTTTTTTTAATGAACTTGTTCTTGCCAAACTGATGTCCTGATGAATGGTAACTTGCTGCCTACTGATTAAAATAAGCCTTCATTAGGTATAATTTTGTGAATGTGTACAATCTACTTGGTTGAATAGCCTGCTTCTAGGTAGGAATGTTAGAATCAAACTTGATGAAACATGAAAATACAACATCGGAATTAAAATGTATGGGCTGGGGACTGAAGGTCAGGGTGTGTGCGCACACACTCTAGCTTTTCAGGTCTCCCGTTCCTACCATAGCCCATTCAAGTCTCCTGAACGTTGAAGAAGCCTTGAGAAAGAGGTTTCAAAGTGATGCACACCAGTAGCAGCATCTGTGAGCATGGAGCGTTCTTAGGATCCCAGGTGTATCGTATCAGATATTTCACATCATTTTGAAATTGGTTCACTGTAGTAATAGGGCAGTGACTCTCATTTTAAAGTGTTTGAAGTTGTTGGGTCACTAAGTGCAACTGATTTGAAAATGGTTGAGAGGGGCGGGGGTTTCTATTGCAACACTAGCTTGTCCTTACCTGCTGTTGCAATTACAATTACATTACCCAACATCTTCTTGACACACAGCCTTGTGCCATTGCAAAGTTTTGGCAGGTTGAGGTTCCGTAGTAAAATAATTGGAGATCCCACTGTAAGTAAAAGACGATGTGGTGGCAATCCAGCCGGATTAAGTGAGTTTAGGAAGTCTGCTGGGAAACAGATGACCTCATAGGCATCTACTACGGTATCGATAGACTTGTATTCAGTGACTACGCCTGGTCACCTGGCAAGTATTTGATTGGAGTCCAAGACCGGGGCATAATGATTTCTAAAAATTTCCAGAAGGTTCTACAGAGTTCTATTCATTCTGTTTGACTACACTTGGGCTTAAATGTCATCGGGACTGTCACCAGTCAGCTTAGCGACCCCGAAAACTATGGATTTGACACTGTTGGTCATTTTGGACATTTTATTTTTCACCCCTTCTCACCCTCCCCCCATGCCGATGGGGGCTGAACTTGGACTTAAATGGCATCGGGAGTGTCACCATTCATCTCAGCGACCCCAAAAACTATGGATTCGACACTAATATCAGCCATTTTCGATTACTTTTATATGTCACCCCCTTCCCACCCCCACCCCTAGGTCTTACCCCCACAGTATTTCTTTCCAGAGTGTAAGGCATATGTGTACCAAGTTTGGTGTAAATTGATCCAGGCATTCCAGCTTAGTGACCCCAAAAACTATGGATTCAACACCAATGTTGGCCGTTTTCGAGTATTTTTACATGTTACCCACTTCCCACCCCCACCCCTAGGGGTGCTAGGGGTGTCTTACCCCCACAGTATTTCTAGAAGTGGGATGAGTTTCGAAATCTAAAGCAAATGGTGTCCTCTACGCCACCATCAGTGTGCTGTGGATCTTCTATTTCCAAGCACTGTATCTTGCACCCCTTCTTACCCCCCATGCTGAGGATGCCTGAATGTGGACTGAAATGGCATTGGGAGCGTCACCCGAAAACTTCGGGGTCTCGGCGACCCCAAAAACTATGGATTCAACACCAATATTGGCTGTTTTCGATTATTTTTACATGGCACCCCCTTTGCACCCCCACCCCTAGGGGTGCTAGGTGTGTCTTAACCCCGCAGTATTTCTTTCCAGAGTAAGGCATATGTGTACCTAGTTTGGTGTAAATTGCTCCAGGCGTTCCAGAGTTATGCTGGAACATACACACTTGTCATTCCTTCTCACCCCCCCATGCTGAGGGGGGCCGAATGTGGACTCAAATGGCATTGGGAGCGTCACCGTTTGTCTCGGTGACCCCAAAAACTATGGATTCGACACCGATATCAGCTGTTTTACATTGCATCCCCTTCGCACCCCCACCCCCAGGGGCACTAGGTGTGTCTTACCCCGCAGGATTTCTTTCCAGATCACAAGGCACATGCGTACCAAGCTTGGTGTAAATCGCTCCAGGCGTTCCAGAGCTTATGTGGAACATACATACACACAAACATCTGATTTTATATATATACTAGCTTTTACCGGACATTGCCCGGGTAACAAATTATCCCAAGCTTCTAGGCGCCCCCAGAAACTATGGATTCGACACTGTCAGCCGTTTTAAAGTATTTATACATGGCACCCCCTTTGCACCCCCACCCCTAGGGGTGCTAGGGGTGTCGTACCCCCCACAGTATTTGTTGCCAGACTGCAAGGCATATGCATTTTATTTATTTATTTATTTATTTATTTGATTTTTACCCCGCCTTTTTGCCCAGAGGCACTTTTTGCCCGGAGGCATATGCATGCCGAGTTTGGTGCACATCGCTCCAGGCGTTCCAGCAGGGCATGGCGGACGTTTTGTTTCGCACCGCTTCTCGCCCCCCACGCCAAAGCAAGGCTGAATCCGGACTCCAACGGCATTGGGAATGTTGCCACTCGTCTTGGTGACCCCGGAAACTACGGATTTGATGCTGATTTCAGCCGTTTTTGACCATTTTCACATGGGGCCCCCTGCGTACCCCCACCCCCAGGGGAGCTAGGGGGGCCTGACCCCCGCAGTGTTTGTTGCCAGGCTGCAAGGCATGCACGTGCCGAGTTTGCTGCGCGTTGCTCCAGGCGTTACGGAGCCTATGCGGAACGAACATACATACATACATACATACATACATACATACATACATACGTTCTGTACCCGGCTTCGCCTGGGTGTTTATAGGTGCCATCCCTGACCCCCCCCCCACTCACCAGGCATACAGATGGCCCGTTTATATGTCCCATCCCTGCCCCCCCACTCTCATGTGTGCCCGGGTGTTTATATGTCCCATCCTTGACCCCCCCCCACTCACATGTGTGCCCGGGAGTTTATATGTCCCATCCCTGACCCGCCCCACTCACATGTGTGCCCGGGTGTTTATATGTCCCATCCCTGCTGCTGTACTGTTTCTGTTGCTCTAGATGTAGTAGCCCTCTATTTCATATCTTGTAGTCGTTTGTGACGCTGCTGTACTGTTTGTGTTGCTGTAGATGTAGCAGCTCTGTCTCTCTTATCGTGTAGTCTTGTCACGCTGCTGTACTGTTTCTGTTGCTCTAGATGTAGCAGCTCTGTGATGTAGCGTTGCAAGTCGTGTTTTTTTCCCCTCAGGTGTTTCCTGTGTACGCTGTTGTTTCATCTTTGTAGCCTTTGGTTGCACCTGCCCAATTGCCTTACGTTACACAATGAAAGTAAACTTTCAGAGAGAGAGCAACAGCCACAGCACCTTGTGCCAACTGTCTACTGCCAAGCAGGGACCGCCCACATGTCCACAGAACACATTTCCCTGGCCCTGTATCGGTTTGCCTGCGGGAAACCTATTTGCTGCTGTTTGTCTTCCAACTGTAAAGAGTTCAGTTGCTGCCTGAAGATTCCGCATGTCATTTGCATCTCATCATGACATCATCAGAGCCTCGGAATGCTGCGACTCAGCCCATAGCCACCCATAGAGAACCACAAATTCGCTTGTACCCGCGCCCGTGGGGGTGCGATCCGTTCCAAAACCACGCAGCGACGGTCTCGGGGGGCCAAGGCACCCACGTGCCGAGTTTGGCGCGAATCGGTCCAGGCGTTGCGGAGCCTATGTGGAACATACATACACACACACACACACATACGCTCTTTATATACTAGCTTTTATGTACCCGGCTTCGCCCGGGTGTTTATAGGTGCCATCCCTGACCCCCCCCCCCCACTCACCAGACATACAGATGACCCGTTTATATGTCCCATCCCTGCCCCCCCTCACTCGCATGTGTGCCCGGGTGTTTATATGTCCCATCCCTGACCCCC
>JAJKFI010000006.1:30243463-30259719 GCA_029204185.1 Lerista edwardsae | reverse complement strand
CAGGCATACAGATGGCCCGTTTATATGTCCCAGCCCTGCCCCCCCACTCTCATGTGTGCCCGGGAGTTTATATGTCCCATCCCTGACCCCCCCCACTCACATGTGTGCCCGGGAGTTTATATGTCCCATCCCTGACCCGCCCCACTCACATGTGTGCCCGGGTGTTTATATGTCCCATCCCTGACCCCCACACTCACATGTGTGCCCGGGTGTTTATATGTCCCATCCCTGCCCCCCCACTCACATGTGTGCCCGGGAGTTTATCTGTCCCATCCCTGACTCCCCCCACTCACATGTGTGCCCGGGTGTTTATATGTCCCATCCCTGCTGCTGTACTGTTTCTGTTGCTCTAGATGTAGTAGCCCTCTATTTCATATCCTGTAGTTGTTTGTGACGCTGCTGTACTGTTTGTGTTGCTGTAGATGTAGCAGCTCTGTCTCTCTTATCGTTTAGTCTATTGTCACGCTGCTGTACTGTTTCTGTTGCTCTAGATGTAGCAGCTCTGTGACGTAGCTTTGCAAGATGTGTTTTTTTTTCCCCTCAGGTGTTTCCTGTGTACGCTGTTGTTTCATCTTTGTAGCCTTTGGTTGCACCTGCCCAATTGCCTTACGTTACACAGTGAAAGTAAATTTTCAGAGAGAGAGCAACAGCCACAGCACCTTGTGCCAACTGTCCACTGCCAAGCAGGGACCGCCCACATGTCCACAGAACACATTTCCCTGGCCCTGTATCGGTTTGCCTGCGGGAAACCTATTTGCTGCTGTTTGTCTTCCAACTGTAAAGAGTTCAGTTGCTGCCTGAAGATTCCACATGTCATTTGCATGTCATTTGCATCTCATCATGACATCATCAGAGCCTCGGAATGCTGCGGCTCAGCCCATAGCCACCCATACAGAACCACAAATTGGCTTTTACCCGCGCCCGTGGGGGCGCGATCCGTTCCAAAACCACGCAGCGACGGTCTCGGGGGGGCCAAGGCACCCGCGTGCCGAGTTTGGTGCGAATCGGTCCAGGCGCTGCAGAGCCTATGTGGAACATACACACATACATACATACACACATACATACATACATGTTCCATACTATGTGGAACATACACACATACATACATACATACACACATACATACATACATGTCCTCTAAATGATTTAAGAACAGGAACTCACTTTTGATTGGCACGTGTCAGGACCCGCCCACCGGAAGTGACATCATAAGCCGGAGGCTGGCGGAGCATATGTCTACCCGCGGCTGGTTCCTAGCCAGCAACGACGTCAGCGACAAGTGGGCGGAGCCAGCCAGTTCTGTACAGCGCCTGGCGCCTACAGAACAAAAAGCAAAGAATTCCCCCTCCCCAATTGCAGCTCCAATAGTGATGGGGACAGTCTCCCAAAGAAACCTCACATGTAGAGCGCCAGTGAAACGCTCTGGACTGGAGAGAGAGTGGCGAAAGCCTTTCCTTGGTCTTCGCGGCTAGGCGAGGTGGAGTTATTCAAAATTACCAGGGAAGTTGAAAACTGGTACGGGGGCAGCAGCCTCGAAGCCGAGGCTGGCTGAGCAGAATGAGGCAGGAACCTGTAGAAGGGACTGAGGGGCGGCACCACTCCGGACGGCACCCTTGGGCGCTTCCCCACACCAAAGCCTGCTTATGCCGGGCAGGTCAGGAGGGCAGCTTCAAAAAGTCCCCGCTCCCCTCCGTCCCCTCCAGGGCCCCCCTCGATTCGCCACCGCACTCCCAGGATGCCCCTTCTCCCCAGTGGGCTGCAGACTCACCAGAGCGGCTGCTGACTCCACGTGTGTGGCTGGAGGGAGCGAGGAAGGGGGCTGTGCAGGACGGGACTTCCCCACTGCAGCCCTTCCCCCTTCGCCCCCCTAGGAATCCGGAGTCTCTCCCTTTAACCCTCTGAGTGCCAGCCAACCAAGAAGAAAAGCTCTTTGCAGAGGAATCAGGAGGGGGGAGGAGGGAGAGTGAAGTGGGTGGAGTCAGCCCTAATTTTAACTAGTGGAACTGAGTTCCCCCGCGTTCCCCCTGCATGACATCACTGGATATAGATATAGATAATTTTACTGTGGGATGTGTGTCTTGAATTCCAGCTTGTAGGACATTTTTTAGGAGTTGCTTAGAAATATCCACATGCGCATATTTTTATAAGAGGCCTCAGAATTCATGATACTTCCTCAGGCTGAATCGCATGGTGTTTAGTTGTGTGTTTTTCTTTAAATTAAGGAAATGGCAACTATTTTCTAGATAGCCCTGTCAAAATCAGGGTAGTTATGGTTACTTCACACGTGCTCCTTTCTGTCAGATCTACTGCCACAACTCCTTTGGATAATTAAATTATGGATATCCACTAAAATTGAGCATTGGGAGAATTTGAACAGACAAAAGAAACTATTTCTTGATAAAGTAATTAGCCTTGATAAAGTATGTAATTAGCCTGTGGAATTCCTTGCCACAGGATGTGGTGATGGCATGTGGCCTTGTTGCCTTGAAAAGGGGATTGGACAGATTTCTAGAAGAAAAGTCCATCACAGTTTATAGGCCATGATGGGGGTGTGGAATGCAAGGGAGTGACAACAGGAAGCAGGTATCTTGTTGTCCTGTGTGCTCCCTGAGACATCTGGTGGGCCACTATGAGATACAGGAAGCTGGACTATATGGGTCTTTGGCCTGATCCAGCACGGCTCTTCTTATGTTCTTATGATAATGATAATTTCTTGACCATTTAACGCTGAGCCAGTTGCATGAACCAAATGGCTTGTGTCTCTCCAAAGTGAAACTGAATTTAACAGCGGTTAAGACTTACCTTAAGCCTGTGTTTCTCTGAAGTGAAACTGAATTTAACTGTGAAGTGCATTGAATTTTTTGAAACTGATGTTTTACAACTAGCCTTAAGAGCAGTGTCCATAAAAAGTCAGGCCTGAATGACAGTTTGTGATTTGATTGAGTTTGATTGAAGTCTTGAAAAAATGAACAGCTTTCTCCATTCATTTGGGATACTGATAGCCCCAAATGCAATTGTGGGTTACCACAGACAATGCAACATGCTGCTAAGAATGGTTCTCTTAATAGCTTTTCAGAGAGCTTGAATGCCTTGAACTATGCAGATGACGCTGTGCCTTGGCTTAAAAAGATTACGTTTGCTATATTTATAGTGGCTTGGGCCACGTAAGGCAGCAGAGCTGCCAAGGGAACCTTAGGATACTTGGCTCTAGCAAACTGTATTATATTTGAAAGGCTGCAATCCTGTGCATACATATCTGGGAGTAAATCCCATTGAATTCAGCGGGGCTTACTTCTGAGCAGACATGCATAGGATTGTGCTGTAAATCTTGTGGCTTGTATCTTTGGACTGCTGTCATGCTTACAGAGTCCTCTGTGGGCAGGTAACCCACATCTTTGCTCCTCCCAGAGTCTGGAATTACTTTAAATATCAGTGGGAGTAGACTCACCAGGTTTCATATTGGTACTTGGCAGGGGCTACTGACTTACTCCTTTGAGACAGACAGCAGTTGTGAGTGAAACTGACAGAGATCTGTGAATATCTTTCTTATTTAACTTGGGTGGTTTTCAAACTGTACCCTTTTTGAAAGTCTTCTTTTGGGTCATACGAGGGGCTTGTTTCCAAGGAGCGCAGGATTTTGTGAGGCTGTGCAAAGTCTAACACAAAGTAAGATTTATTTAAGAGAAAAAAGCAGCAAACATTCAGACAGGTAAGGAAATAAAATAGCATTCTGATCAGTATTTTGCCTTGGCTTCAATGTTAAATATTCCTGACAGTGCCTAAAGTGTATTATTTTTTAAATTTCCAAATTGTCTTTTGTCTGAACACTCCAAGGCAGTTGGCAAGCAAAAGCAGTTGGTAAAACATCAAATCATAGAGTTCGAAGGGACCCACAAGATCGAGTCCAACCCCCTGCCTGTGCATTTACAGCATCTGTGACGGATGTTGCATGATTACAATGCAATAGAAAGTAATCCAAAATGCTAGCACACAAGCGGAGAACAGCAATAACAATCAGATACCAACAGAAAAAACCAAAAAGGATACAGAGAGTAGCTGCCAATATTTTAATTTGCGGTTTCGGGTATCCGTGATAGCAGCAAGAATGTATCCTCCATGGATACTGGAGGGCACCTGTACAAGGAATAATTCAGTAAACCTATTTGTGGGTACCTGACCAGTAGATAGTCCTTTAAGTAAAAGCGATCTCTGATCTAGTGTAATGGCAGAATTGCCAATAAGATCTATTTCAAATGCCCCAGTTGACTGTGCATTTCATATGCACGTGAAAGGCAGATAGGTAGGAAAGAGCCTAGCTGAAATCTGATTGCTGTAGTAGTTTAAATTGCCAGGAATGCTGAACTTCAATATCTTGCACTAGGCTACATGTGGTAGAAGTTAGGGCTCCTCGCTATTGTTGATGTTTGCAATCTCCTTGCAAAGACGGTTCCCTGGGATTTTTTGTTACTTGTTACTATTTTTTACTATCTCTTAAAAATTTTCCCTGGCAGTTGAGTGCAGTGTTTGCTTGCGGGGTGTGTGTGTGTGTGTGTGTGTGTGTGTGTCTTTTCCAGTTTTCTAGGGTGGCCTGAGGAGGGTAAATGTCCCCCCTTCCAGGAAAAGAAGTAGTAGTAGTCAATCCTGGCTTACCTTGACTCTTGGTAGTGGCAGGGACATTCCTAAAAGGTTTAGGAGTGCCCCTTTTTGAGGGAATTTGAGCAGGTGCAGCTCATCATGGAAAGGTTTCAAAAGCTGCACCTGCCAAAATTCTCTCTTCTATGCAATGGGTAAAGGTATAGGCACCATGTCCCAGTGTGTATCAGGTAAGCTTACTTCCAAGCCCTTTCCATAGTTTGTGCCCAACTTAAGCTGCACTCCTAAACACACTTTCCTGGGAGTAAGCCCCACTGACCACAATGGAACTTACTTCTGAGTAGACATGCATAGATTTGCTCGTGCTGTTAGCCTTTCTTCCTGCCCTTTTTGTTCAGAAAATATTGACTTCATTGTGGAGCCATGACAAACCTTTTTTTTCCTGATCGTTGCCATTGTTGTCTCATACATGTTCATGTTTCAGTGGGGAGAAAATGTTTTGTTTCTTGGAATAGTGGAAACCGTAGGCAGCTTCTACTGTCTTGAATCATGTTTGCTCCTTCAGAAGTGACTGAAACCTCACCCCAGTTTCCTACTGCTCTCTACAATACACGGCTTTCACTGCAATTCAATGAGAAAGATAGCTTATTTTCTTATGTGGGTCAGAATGCTTGACATTAATTGTGATGGCTTTTATGTGCAGGTTTCCATGTTCCTGCTATTTGTGTCTCTGGTGTCTGAAAGGACCCCATATGAAGTTTGGCTAAGGCTCTGTCTACTACAGCCTCCCAACTACTGTTGACAATATGGGTTTGTTGCTTGGTTCTCACAGTTTCTGTTCATTTCCGTTTCAGGTAATCATCCTACTATTTGAACCCTATGTGCTTTGCTACATTACCTTTACTAGATGAAATATCTGGAAATGGGGTTGGTGTTGTAGGGGGTCTTGTCGCCAGATATACTTGTGAGAGCAGCAGCTCTGGGTGCAGCTTTTCTGTGCTCTACAAAAGCCTGCAGATCATACAGGGGGAAGAGTCATGGCTCCTTAGTAGGGAACTGAGGTCAGTTCCTGTTAACTCCAGCTAGGGCAGAGGAAAATTCTGTCTGAAACCCTGGAGAGCCACCTTCATTCCTTGCAGTTGCACATGAGAATAGGAGAAAATGTAGCCAGAGAATGATCCTGCCAAGGAAAATTCAGGGAAACAATACCGGAAATGCTATTTGGGACTGGTGTAAACTTAAAGGCAGCATGAGCTGATTTGTGCATTTTCTACTCACTTGCTACGTGAAATAATTGCTACTTGCCCTTAGGTGAGTGGATGAGTGGCAAATTAACATGCTTGCTCAGGCTTACAGATTGCTACTTGAGTTGGTGGATCTGGGTCACTAAAGTGCAATGTGAAAAATGCCATGGGCAAAGAGGATGCTAAGTCAAATAGATGAGATTGCTTGCAGGAAATAGTTAATGGGATTCTTTAGCTTCTGCAGTGCAGATCTGCTGGGGAGAACATTTCTGTAGAATATAAATAAAGCACATGAGATGGATAAATGGCATAGGCAAGACTCGTGGGCTGCAAATTGAGAGCCGCAGGCGTGAAAGATCTTTTCGTGCGCCTAGGGTTTCTGTGCCTTTTCTCATGGATTTGCCCTCCCCATATTTCTAAGCCTCACCAAAATGTTCTTAGTAGTTTCCAACTTGGGTAGGGAAGAGGGAAGCTGCTGAATCAGAAACACACACATCCTAAACCCCTCCAGATTCACACTCACTGAATCATAGCTGGTGAATCATAATTGATTTGGATCTTTTGGAAAGTAATTTGCACGCATCCCACTGAAATCAGTGGAGGTTGTCCAAAAGCAGTGTAGTGAATCTGTTTTGATGAGGCTTACCTAGGATAAGACGCTACCCAAATGTCATTCTCTCTGCCCCTTCCCCAGCAGTTGCTTGGCCAGAAGTCTTGTCACCATTTGTGTATGAGGGTGAAGAGTCAGTGGTTGCATGGCAGCTGACAATGTCATCAGTGTAAAACTAGAGCTTTGTAAAAAAAAAAATGTAGCAAAACAGAACTTGATGGTAAGATTAGCTACTTGTGCAAAAGCACGGACTTCACAATTGCATCTCCCCCCCCCCCAAAAAAAAATAACTGGAGGAGGAAGGCCAGGAAGAAGGGAATACTGATCCCGACTTGGAGCATGGTGTGTGTGTGTGTGTGTGTGTGTGGGGGGGGGGGTTATGAGCCTTTAACTTTGCTCCCACCACAGTCCAGGCCCTTGACAGCTACTCAGTGTCCCTAGGAAGAAGCTTCCACTGGCACTTGTGAAAATTTTCCTCCAAGGCGAATGGAAGCCACAAAGGTATCAATATAAATCAGGAACATGGTGGAGGGGAAGTGTTAAAGGCCCCATTCTCTCCACTGCACTGTTGATCAGGAGCCCCCCATCCTGTGACTGCAGTTCAGAGGTGGGGATATCAGGCATGTGCTTTACATATTGTATAGTTTGGCCCTTAATTTGTTTATCTTTTCCTCTTTAGGCTGCTGGGGCCCTGAAATACCTTTTGAGCAGCATCCAGAAGGGATAGTTTTTAATACGCTATAAAGTTTTCCATTATTTTTGCTCAATTATTTTCCATTATGTATTTATTAGAACTCATCACATTGAAAGCACAATCCTAACCTGAAGTTAGACCAGCAAAGTTTGGCCAGCACAACGGCCACCGTAAAGTGCATTTGGACCACTCTTGGAGTCAGGGAGGATGTCACACATCTGTGTGACTTAGAGAGTGCTTCAAATATATTTTATGGTGTCGCTTGTGCTAACTGTGCCAGCCTAACTCCAGGTTAGGATTGTGCTCTGAGATTTATTGTGGCATAAATTTGAATGGACTATAATCCACTCTATCAGATGCACGAACTGTTATCTGTTTGAAGATATATAATAGGGGAAGACAGACACACAACCTCATAATCAATTATTGTAAACAGCGTGAACACCCAGCCAGAATTTTCTGCAACAGCCACATCTATGAAGTACAAGGTTGGCATAGAAACTCGAGTTTCCAAGTGACTATCCTGATTACCATTTTTTAGTTAATTTTGTATTAAATATCAGTGATGTCTTTTAGCTTATTAACAATTCTTTATTAGGCAACTCCTTGAAATATATTGAAATACATTTTGCGCTCAGTGATGGGATTTGCCTATACAATTTGAAATGTTTTGTAAGTGGTAGTTGTAGCACAGTTTAAATTAAAAATTACATTTGTGCAACAGTATAGCAGGTGGGAGGAAATCCTGTAACCATCCGAGCATGCATTAAGGTAATGCCCAACCTACCTTACTGGCAATGCTGCATATCATAATAGAAAGAGCAGACTTTATACAGGTACTTTGTGAACTGGGACTTCGTTCATTCTTAATTTAATACAGCATTTAATGTTTAAAGATTTAATACAAAAATGGTAATCAAGAATGTCACTTGGTTTGCTCCTTATCTGATTGAAAATGCTAACATTACGGTTTTTTTGGACAGAATGCAATCATTGGGTTTAGGTCTACATGCATAGCTGTTGTTATTCCCATATGTTATACACTGTAAATATGAGTGAAAGGTGGTGTTTACAAAAAAAGATTACACCTGGAACCTCCTTTCTCTAATACAGCCATTCGTGTTCTAGTTTATCCATTTTGGGGAGCCCTGGCACATTTGAAGGGTGCCAGAGGCTGAAAACTGCAGTGGGGATTTTGTTTCTGTTCATGTTTCTGTTCATATCCTTGCTTGACAGGAGGGGCCTGGAACCTGAGAAGAGCTCCTAGGGGCTGTAGCCAAAAAAGATTGGGAAGGGCTGGTGTAGAAAGCTTGAATATTATGGTTTGTAGCCTGTTAATAGTAATTTCTGTTCTCTGATAGAAAGCTTGTAAGACCATCTTTAATGTATTTTCTCTTGTTTTGTGGGTGTGTAAGGTAAACTTTCATGGAAGTGTAGGAAGTAGAAAAACTGGTGGAAATGGGACTATTTAAAGCTGGTGAATAAAAACTGAATTGGTAGGGCTCTGATGTTTCAGAACTGAATTGGCTGCTCTGTAGGGAGCCCTAGATCTCTGAAATTGTCCCTCACTAATGAAGTCTGATGCAAGTTAGGAGTGTCTTAGATAATTCAGAAGAATATCAGATTTTTTTGAGCTGCCTTTGTGTAGTTGCCTGCATATTTTTAGAAGATGACTTCTGGGTAAGACATGATCTTTGTATTGTCAAAATCTTCCTTGCTGTAACTATCCATTGAGATTAGACAAGTAGTCACTAGACTTAAAGGTTTGTAAAGGTTGTCTTCGTTAGAACATTTTGTTTCATTTAACATTTACTTCTTTATCATTTTTCACTGGTGGAGAAAGAAAATCATTTGAAAATGGGGTGCAAATCGATTAGAGACTGAGGTTAGTTGATATTGCTGACACCTATGTAAAATATGATTTGAATCAGAATATGGAGAGTTGGGGTCTTCGCTCATCTGAAACATCAAAGTGCTGGCATGGCATGGCAGTTGCAGTATAAAAATAAAATACATTCATCTTCAAAAATAGTTAAATCTTATTTTCAGTTGGAACCTTGTGCCAAAGTTATATGGCTTGCACCTGGGCAGAATTCCAGCTGGGCAAAAGGAGCAGCCTTTTAAATGGAACTGGAATATCCCACTTGGCAAACTCCCAAGAGTGTTGATATCGACATCTATGTATTTCTTCTAACTCACTCTTATATACTGATATGAGTGCACCATTTAACTTGCAAGATCCTCAGACTGCAATTTTAATGATGACTGACTTTCTGTATGAGACTTCTATAAAACAGAGGAATCTATCACTGTAACAGGATTCTTTGGCATCTCTCTGAATGCAACTCATTATTCCTTTTGTATTTATTTTAATTACACATCCTTGAGTGGAATTAACATTCATCAATTCTCTTAATCTGGAACTACCCACTCCCATTGATATCCACAGCTCTCTCTTGGTATCCCTTGCTCTCTTTGGAGTTAATCTGAGCTGCTGTGTGAATTTGTGTACCTATACTACTCTATCTGCAATTATGGGGAAAAATGTATTCCTCCCTCCATAAAACTTAGATATTGTCATCTCAAAGAGTTCCTTGAGAGCAATGCCCTCAAGCCTCTGAGGCTGCAATCCTATCCACACTTACCTGGAAATAATCCCCATTGACTATAATTAGACTTTCTTCTGAGTAGACATGTATATGATTGAGACACCTGGAGGCATCGATTTTGATAAGGCCACTTGTCAGAAAGCAAACTGAATGTTAATAAAATATACCACTGAAACATTTCTTGCTGTTTTTTTTTTTTTACTGAAGACTATGCCTCTCTAGGACTTTGAAAATTAAAAATGGCAAAATTAGTTGCCAATTTAAAAGAACAAAATAGCACACCCTCCAAATACAGTTGTTTTACAGTGTTATTCAAACTGTGAGTCGGGACCCACTTGGTGGGTCACAGCATGATGTCAGCCGGGTCACAGAGAGCTGAAAGCAGCCATATTGGAAGCCGCAGATCTTCCTCTTGCTAGATTCCGTCTGTGTGTGTTAACAGTTTGAATTTTCAAGTGAGGGTTTTTAAACTTGTTTTTAGTTCAGTGCTTTTACATAATATTTTATCCTAATCTTGCTTTCTGTCAGGAATGTTTCATGGTTGTACATTTGCTGAAGTCCAAGAATGCATTTCAGGAGTGTCAGTTTATTATGTTACAATGACAGCACCTCCTGCTTGATACTGTCACTTCTGGCTATGACATCACTGCCAGGTTAATGACATCACTTCTGGTGGGCCCCAACACAAATGCCATTCTAAAAAGTGGGCCCCGGTCTAAAAAGTTTGAGGACAACTGTTTTATGAGAATTGGGTTTGGGTGTGTGCCAGAATTATGTCTATAACAATTGTATAAAACATTGAGTGCCTGGTATTGTGGATCAGTTTAAAAACAAAGGGGATGCAAAGTAAATATGAAGATGTGGTTGCTGAGTTGTAGGGACAGACATGTCATGAAGCTAACATTTCTATGTTATAAATGATATCCATGATATAACATGGCAGTTGTTTGCTTAATTTTTCAAAATTAGTAGGTTTCTTGTTGTACAGGAATGCCCTGGTATCCACTGGGGTTCTGTTCCAGACCCAACCGTGGATACTGGGGACGCCTTTTTAAAAATAGGGGAACATCAGTGGTTTTGCTGCAACAAGGTTAAAAAAAATGGTTTAATGTCCCCCTATCTTTTTAAAAGGCTTCCCAGTATCCAGGGTATCAGTGGATAACTGAAACTATGGATACTGAATCAGTGGTACCAGGGCACACCTGTACTTTTAGTTAGTGTATAAAGTGTTTTCTAGTGGTTTGTTCATTTGTGCTTGCAATATAACCCTGAAATGTGGATCACTGTTCTTGTACATAGATGAGCTAGAGACCTAGGCCGCCCAGAACCTCTTGTCTGTTTAATGAGAAAACAAGTGCACCTATGTGCTTCTGTCAGATGTGAGGGGCTGTGGACATTCCTGAGCATGAGACTGCACTGGTTGAAGAGAAGCTTTTTCAAGTTTCTGCTCACTATGCCTCCTTCCCACTCTTCATTCAGTGACGAATGTCATCTGACTCATTTTCCACACAAGTGAAACATGGAATCTTTATGTCTGGGCCATTGTGAGGAGGTGTACAGTTTCCTTCAAAATTCCTGCAAGGAGCTCCCAAGGCTATTCAACTGATGTTCAGCTGGAACAACCCACAGATGGCTTCAGGATAGTCTGTAGAACCAATCAATGCTTTAGAACCATGACATAAAATGTTTATGACAAGAAGTGAACAATTATAATTTTTTTTACTGAAGCTACAGGCTGACTTGTGGATTGTTTGCTTCTGCTTTAACCTTTTAAGCTAGATGTGATTAAGTTAGAAGACAGATGATTAAATGATAGCAGATTTCTTTTGGTGGTGCATGGTTAATATACATCCCTTTTTCATGTAGAAGATTCAAGCCAAAAGACTATTCACATACATCTCAAAAGGATAATTTGTTACAGTGATTCAGTGTGGTGGGAGGCATTTGGCAATGGCAGGTAATTAGCTTTATCTTTGCTAGCAGAGGATAGAATTCAAATTAGAGGGCAAAGCTAATAGAGCTATACACATTGGAAGGAGCTCTGAAGTAGTACTTGTGTTTTACCTTTACCATATACCTTTAACAAGCTTTGGAAGAATAAAGGTAAAGGTTTCCCCACAACTGAATGGTCTAGTCATGACCGACTGTAGGGGGCGGTGCTCATCTCCATTTCAAAGCCTGTAGGACGTTTTGTCTAAGGACAAGTTTCCGTGGTCATGTGGCTGGCATGACTCTATGCCGTAGCGCACGGAACGCCATTACCTTCCCACCGAAGTGGTCCCTATTTATCTATTTGCATTTAGGTGCTTTCGAACTGCTAGGTTGGCAGGAGCTGGGACAAGCAATGGGCGCTCACTCCGTCACGCAGTCTTTAACTCCCAACCTTGCAGTCAGAAAGCCCAGCAACATCGGATTAACTCGCTGCGCCACCATGTTGCTTGCAAAATAGAAGAATAGTTGCTTGCAAAAGAACCAAGTGATTTTGAGTGACTTGAGTCTTCTCTTTCTGCAGATATGGAGGGTACACGGAACAGAGTGTTCTGCCACATCAAAGACACAACTTTGGTACATACCAAAACCTGCCACCTATTCTCAGGGCTCCTAAGTGAACCTCATAGAAATGAAAGTGTTGCTGGCCTTCCATCTCAACCCTGCTAGGTTGATCAGATAGAGTTATAAATAGGGTCTTAGATACAAACTGGGATAAAGTGCCTATACCTTTAACCATTGACTAGAAGAGGGAATTTTGGCAGGTGCAGCTTTTGAAGCTCTTCCATGATGAGCTGCACCTGCCTAAATTCCGTCTTCTATACAATGGTTAAAGGTCTATACCTTTAACCATTGATGGCGAACCTATGACACGTGTGTCAAAGGCGACACCCCATGACATTTTGGCTGGCACACCAGTATTCACCAACACCTGACAACAACCAAGTTTAATTTACTTGTGTTTCATTTTTGTAATGAAATTATTTGATGTTTGATATTTCTTTATATAATACATTGCATCACACACAATTGGACTGTATTTTTTAAGAAATAAATGGATATGTAAAGAATAGTTTCTCTTTTCTTTGGGGGTAGGTGACACATCAGTAGAGTCAAGTTAGGCATTTTCTGAATTTTTGACACACCAAGCCCAAAAGGTTCGCCATCACTGGTATAGGCACTCTGTCATAAAATGAATAGGAAGGGTTTTTCATCCCTACGTTCTAGTCATCCCTCTGTGACTGGGGAGCAGAGAACTAGGCCTCCTTTGTAAGGTACTGATAGGATGAGATAAGGTTTTAGAATGGCAATTTTCAGAGGATTTTTTATGTACAAAGCGGTTGACTGCACAAGGCTAAGAAAGTGCTTCACATTTTTAATATTTGGTGTTCCTGCAGAACTCTCTAAACCTGAAATTGAAACTGTTGTTGTACTAGCATTTGCAAATAATTCATGCTTTGAGAATATAAGGCTACAGTCCTATACACACTTATCTGGGAGTAAGTCCCATTGAATTCAATGAAGCTTACTTCTGAGTAGATATGCATATGTTGCTCTAAGTTCATATTCTGGTTCCTTTAAGGCAGGGGTGGGCAGAAGGTTTGTCATGGTCCATTCATAGCACCCAAGGTATGCCTATTGCTAGAGTCTTGCAAAAATGCTGGGTTAAGCAAATCTTGATCTGATTCAGCAAACAGCTTCTTTTGTTTAACAAGTGTGTGTTCTCAGAATCAAATAAGGGAATAATTATGCCTTAGATGTTTAGAGAGCCTAAGTATACACTCTGTTCTGAAGTAGTTGAGAATGCAAAAATGATAAAGTGTGCCACCTGTAACAGATGCTCAACTTGTGGGTGTCTTTCAGGAGTGTTTGCCTACCCTTGGAAACAAGCCTGACCCAGTTTCCACTGTCTTCTAAATGTATTGGGCAAATTTGCTCATTTTCTCTTAAACCAGTGGTCTGCAAACAGCAGACCATTGCTCAATGGAAAAACCTGTCCCCTGGGGGAGCCTGCTATCCCTCTGCAAAGTTCACTCTGCCCAAAGGTGTCTGTTTCTGCAAATTTACGTGCAGAGCCTTGTGGGATAGCAAAATGAAAAAAATTACTGGCGGGTATAAACTTTGGGGGAGATTGGAGATGAAGATAGCAGGCTCCCTCACAGAATGGTAAGCTTTGTTCTAAGGTGGGGAGGGGTTTCGTGGATGCCAGATCTGGCCCTGGGTTTCGTACCTGCTAATTTAAAAAATGTAGTTGGGGTTGATTAGCAGCACAATCCTAGGCTTGTGTATCCAAAAGTCCCACTGTGTAATTTACTCTCAGGAACATATGCATAGGATTGTGGCCTTAGTTAACTATGGCTTGGTAATTCATACAAGCCTCTTTCATTTTACTTGGCTGATGTTCTTGGTCTCCTGCTTTCTGATCCAAACTGGAATATACAGAAAACTAGAAATTGACTTTATAGTTCTCAAATGTTTATACCCCTTTTTTAGCAGAGTTCTCAAACTGAAAATAGATTTAGTTCTATACAAATGTTTTTCATTATCCCATCTTTCCAAAACAAATGCATTGTTGTTTTGTCTTATAATAGATCTCTCTTATAAACGTGAAATGTGTATTGGAACCTGCAACTTCATAAGATGTTACTTAACTGTACAGTATTTAAATAGCTTGGAGCTGTCAGGCTGCAGAAAGAAGCAGAAAGGAATTTTGTCGCTTTAAGGGAGCCAGTTCTCCCAGTGCAGCCGGCAGGTGTTTTTTCCACCACCTGTGAGCAATCAAGACGTGAGTGGCTTATAGATGAGAGTGAAGCTCTGCCCTACCAGGCTTGTAGCTCCTTGCCTCGAGCTTTGAGCTCCTAGTAGCTTCTAGCTTGCCACTTGCTGTGTGCTCTTGTTGCTGTTACTTACTTCGTGTTAGTCGCTCGTTGCGTGTGTTCTTCTCTATGACTATCTGTTTGGGAAACCGTTGCTGTTGAGGCTGGACCTGGGCAGAGAGAAGAGCACGAGGACCATGTGCCAGAGAGGACCTATTCAAGCAGAAGACTTCTGTGCTGGAACAGAGGACTTTGTGTTTGGTTTCTGTCTGGACTGTGCCACAGGTGAAGCTTTCATCCAGTGTTGTACCACTGTGTTCATCTGTTGAACTCTACTTGTATGTACTGCAAGCTAATCTACTTTTGTGTGTTGATTCCCTCGTGGAATCCTTATGCTATAAAGAAGCCTGAACCTTAAGCTTTGTGGACCTTGCCTCTGTCTGCATCTCTGAACAAAAGTGCACTCTGTCCCAGGTAGAGCAAGTGGGTCTGTACAACTCTGCAGTTAGGTACTTGAAGGGCTTACGCCAGTCTGCATCTTGCGCTTGATACCATCCGTGCGCCCCGTCAGGAGCACATGGTTATGTTAAGTATTTATGGGCATTTATTTGTTTGAGAAAGAAAAATGCATTTGGCCTTTGAAAGATTTTATTCCTTTTTTGTAAAGAGTTTTTTACACACTTCCTCCCTCCCTCCCCTTGCATGTACAAATTCTAGTTACTAACATTCCCCCTCCCCAAGATATTTCTATTCATGGGATAATGGTCTGCTTAATGAGAGGTACAGCATTACTGTTTTCTGTCACTTTCTATAAACGTATCAACTTGAAGCACAATCCTGTGCTCATCTACTGAGAAGTAGGGCCTGTTGAATTCAATCCGGTCTACTCCAGATAAGTGTGCATCAGAGTACCGTGCAGTCCTGTGCACACTTCCTAGGATGTAAGGTCTCTTGAACACAGTGGGACTTACCCCTGAGTGAACATGCACTGCAACTCTTCTCAAAGATGCTGTGCCGTCTGCTGTGAGTTTTCCAACTTGGAGAATTTGTGGAATAACAGCTAGCTTGGCCTTCAGGGAAAAGCTTAATAATGGATTGAATTTTATTGACTCTTGTGGTACCTAACTGCCTCTGGTCCTTACCCTGCTTTCTAACATGTGCCAAATGAATCTAAAATCTTCCAAAAGCTGTTTTATACTCAACAAGGGTTTTTAATGTTCTCTTTTTCTCTTAGGGCAACCTACAAAAATAAATGGTGGTTGGTGCTGCCTCTGATATTTTTTTGTTCCTGAAGTAAAAAGCCTAAAAAAGAAACAGGTGCAGCCCTCTTCTCTACACAGTAGTTCAGAAAGTTGTTGCTTGAAGAAACTAGTTCAGGTGGGGACCCAGGGGGGTGGCTTAATGCCACAGAGAAAACCTTTCCTATCCATTCAACCTTTTAACTCCAGTGTAGTTTTCTGCAACCCGCTTTGTTTGGGTCTGGTATTCCCTGTTTTTTAACTCTTCCTGATTCCCACGACTCCCTTTTTATATTTTATATACATCTTCATATTTGCTTCTTTTATTTCATATAAAGTGAGCCCGCAGTATCTGCAGAACGAACGAACACACACACACACACACACACACACACACACACACACACACACACAGAGAGAGAGAGAGAGAGAGAGAGAGAGAGAGAGAGAGAGAGAGAGA